>JAOTON010001775.1:0-194783 GCA_034440635.1 Lepas anatifera | reverse complement strand
ATCTGAGGCCCTATGAGTCGATTTAAGGCCCCTGAACTGGCCTCTGGTGCCCTATGAGATAATATGGGCCCTTTGAGCTTATCTAAGGTCCCTTGAGCTGGGTTTGGGTCCCCTGAACTGTTTTAGGGTCCCTGAGCAGAGCTGGCAGTCGTAAGATTGAATGGGGCCTCTTGGGCTAGTCAAAGACCCTCTATAAGCCCACCTGGGGCCTCTGATCGGAGCAGGCCCCCAAAGTTAATGTGGTGCCCCCTGTGCCAAACTTGGGACTCGAGGCTAGTCTGGGGCTTCTGAAGAGTTATAGGGCCCCTGAGCTGAGCCGAGGGCCATGAGTTTGACGTGACCACCTTGAGCTGTTCTGAGACGCTATATAATCCGACCTGGGGTCCCTGAGCTGAGCTGGGCCCTAAGCTGACTTGGGGCCCCTAAGCCGAACCCAACACGATGTTACCGCTGCCAGAGATACGGCCACGTAGCTACGTCGTGTAAAGGGCAGGAACAATGTCGGGAAGTGTTCGTCGGCGGTTCAATATATAAGAAATAGAAATGTACCAATGAAACATTTGTATGTTGGTACAGTACCATAAACATGTGATAAGAAACATTGACGAACCACCGCCGCGCGTTGGTTAAGCGCCTGGCCAGAGTGGAGGTCTTGGATCATTGATCAAAGCTGACCTCGCAGCATTTTCCCCGACAGAATGGCAGTACACTGAGTAGTGCCCGCCTACTAGGACTTCCACTGACCAGACAGCGCCCTTGTTATTGGGAGCACGGGCTTGATCTGCCTTTAAATAGATCCACCGGTCCGGTGGCACCGCCCGAGGCACGGCCTCGCCGCGTGTCACTGGAGCAGTCCTCTGCTCCGCCGGGTCCGAGAAATCGGGATAGCTCCACTGCCTGGTACTGTGGGGCGCGTGACATGGAGCGTGCGGACACACTCCCGCAAGGGTGCCGATAAGTGTAAGCCAAGCTGCCGTGTACATTGTGATGCAAATGTATAAAAATTTCCGGGTCGGGAACGCAAAACATTAAAAACATCGGCAAAACTTTTTAAGGGAAACTTCTTTGATATTGATCCTTCTTTGACAACATTGACGGGAATTTCTTTATCCCTCTTTCAGCTTGCCCTCCAAAGAACATACATAAGATGGTTCCTAATCGGCTTAAAGCTGGGGGAATTACCCCTGGTCAAAAATTTGGGAGTAGCCGCCTCTGTCTCCTCAGTACAAGAGCCTATGGAAAAGCCCCTCCTCCCTCGTATTGGATCTTCAATCCCTACGATTGTTCGAGTGTTCGCTTTAGTACGATACTTCTTAAAGGTTTTTTGGAGTTATCTGGAGTTTACAGAAACTGCTTTATCTGGTAACTTCTTCGGGTATTTTCCGCTTTATGCGACGCATCCAGCATGTCTCAGCCTCTCAACAACAACAACAGCAGTCTCAACCCAAGAGAGAGAAGGGCTTCTTGTGATTCAATTTAGGGGAAGCTGCGATGAATGTATATTTAATGTATGAGTTTGATAGCGTATCTTACTTGAGAGCTAAATTTAAACTTTAAGGGAGCTGTTTGACCGGTGAGTTATATGTGTTTTGTGAAGCTCACCAGGGAGGGTCACATTCTGCCCTAGCCAGTCTGCAAAGTGTGGCAGCAGGCCAAACGTGTCGTACCAGCCATCTAAAATTCTTGCACCACCAGCCACCAAAAATTCATACCAATCTTCCATATACTAGGGAGAAAAACGCTCCCATTCTTACCCATGAGATGCAATGCTACCTCTTGTATTTGTTAGTTCGTTATGGACTTTTATAAGGCCCTCTCCTGTGTCTTTATAACCATTCAACTCGGACCTCAAAATAACCATTATTTGTTTGGTTTTCAGTGTCACATCACACCAGTCTCAAAAATTTGCACCAGGTTTATAAAATCAACCTGGTGCACCACTTGCTTCTGTCCCCAAGGGCCCTTGCACTGACAAGATCTCCAAAAATGCAATACTTTGCACACTGGTGACCGAGTGCCATCTGTGTTTCTTGTTCTGCTCTGAATGGATTTTTGCAGTCTCAAAGGTACATGGGAAAAATTGTGGCAGTCATTTTTATGTTTTCAAAAGGATTTAATATTTTTTCAAGAAGGTTAAACTGGCATTTAGGTATCACCAAAGCCATGGAGTGATTTTGATCCATTTTTTGTGTGCTGATGGGCAAGTCTATCTACAATGTGTTGAGTCACTGTAGTGAAGGGGAGAGTCATTCCAAGCTTCAAATGGATGGGGAGGGATTGCTTGTTTACCATTTATTGTGACTACCTCCTGACTTTTACTTTTATTGGAATGTTTCTTACAAATTTTGGCTTACCTTCCTTGAAACAGTCATTTGTCTGAAATATTTATGATAAGAATGATTAATTGTTGGATTAAGAATGAAACCAATTTCCTCCTTAGACTAAATATAGGAGTTTTGCACCTCCTGCCACTGTTAACAAAACACTAAATATACTGAAGTAGCCATCTGGTAAGCATATTGTAGCCAGCTGAGAAAAATGATTTGTTCACCATACCAGAGTGACATTTACTCCTTTTTACTGTGCTAGTCTGAACGTGCGTACTTATGGTTACGAGAGCATGTTAATGAATTAATGTTTGCCTTGGTCACATCATTTTCCCCTGCCTTCGAGCTGTTTCAATTAATAAAATTAGAAAAATTACAAGAATATAACCTTTTTCAAAAATAATGTTTTTCTTGTACATTTAAAACATATTTTGATTCCATGTGTACCCTTGCATTTGCATAAAAGCATCATAAAACATAGACTTTCAAAGATCCAACAGAAAAAAATCATTCACACCAACATGATGTCACACCATGGACTGGCCCTTGCTCTCAGGGGGTTTTGCAGCTTGGATTGGGTGATCAAAACATTGTAGTATAGAAAATTGCAAAGAAGTAACTTACAGATTAGTTTTCTTTGGAGTTACAATATAATTTTATGCAACTAAAATTATGTTTGGAATTAAAATTTAGAAATTGGAAACCACATTTCAGGGGAGGAGACCATCAATCTTTCAGGGAAGTGCCGTGACCAGGTGAAGTGTTTTGGTTGCGCCCGCCCAGAATTTGAACATTTGTGAATGTATTATTGACTGAGGATTACTATTGCTGACTGTAGGGTCTACTAGGGTTTAAACACGATAACAAAAACCCAACAGCATTCCAGGCCTTATAGTGTGCTGTGAGAAAGCTCATGGATATCAAAGAACCCTGTGAGTCTCTTGGCCTTTGGATGAATTATGAGCTGCCCCCAACCTTGTTAAACATTAGAATTAAATATTGTTGCAATGCTCACCAAGAACCCATCAGCTTTAGAACATTGTAGTTTTACTTAAACTAAGCATACAGTTCTTAACTTCATGTATGATTTCAAAGCTCTCTGCCTCTATGTTAACCCGAGAAGGAGAAACCCAGGGAAGAGACTTTTCAGGGAGGGTCATTGCATGTTCAGGGTGGCACCTGGGAAATTTCAGGGATGACTGAGAGACCATGGTCGTAAGCAAAGTTGACTCCAGGATTCCCAAATGCGGGTGTGGGGGCAACTACCTAGGGGAAGGGGGCACCATCTGGAACAGGGGGTGACAATTTTGACTGGCAAAACCTATCAGGTGGGCGCAAAATCATATTGATGGGTGCTGATTTTCGCATCCTGGGGGAGGGGGTGGGAACCTCTGCCATCCTGGATCCTTCTATACGGATAAACCCTGAGACAAGCACTGAGGGAGATGCGAAACCAGTGTTTTGGTTTCTCTGATATCCGCTTACAGGAGTCCCTGAGACCAGCACTCTGTAGTCTTTGAGACCAAGACTGTGTAGCACCCGAAACTAATGCTAGGGACACAGGTGGAGATCTGGGGGGATGGGCGGAAGGGTAAGGCCCCTGGGTTTTGGGTATCCCATAGATTTTGAGCAGGGCCTGTATTGCTGTGTCAGCATTAATCCCATCCAGGATCCCAATCCCTCTGGGTCGAGAAGAGGTCTCCGGCCTTGACTTGAACTGTTTCTAAGGCAAAACATCGGGGCCTCCAGGACCAACACTCCGGGAGTTGAGATCAATACTCTGGCTTCTGAGGCCAGTTATCCCGGGGAGGGGACTCCAGTGAACAAGCGCTCGGGGCACCCTGAGATCAACACCCGAGTGTCGCCGGTCTGATCGGGGAACCTTGGTGGGCTTAGGGCACTTCGACTACTTGGTCATTTTGCTGAATGGCCAGAATCTGTGCTGATATTGACCCCAGGAGGGCCTTTGGCCCTAAAGATCTACTCTTGGCTGGTCATGGGCTCCTGAGCTGATCTGGAGGCTCCGCACCCAGTCTTGGGGACCATGGCTAGTTTTTGTCCCCTTACTTTGCGTTGAGTACTTTTTAGCGACTTGTTCTCGGTGCCCCATAGCGAGTGTATGGCCCCTGGTTAACTAAGTAACAGGCTATATTGACCTCTTTTATTGCCGAGGTCCATAACTTATAGTATGATCGCTTATCACTTCATAGCATTAGAGTAACGTTGAACCCTTTAATATTGGTGGTGTTGCAGGTGTTCCTGATACCGTGTACTGAGAACCCCATAGCTATCACTGCACTGTTGAGGACGCGCTGGACAAGCATGTGAAGTGTGACCATGGATACCATGGCAGGAGCGGAAAGTACAAGTGCGACCAGTGTTTCTACTCAACAGACATCTTTTACGACATGAGGGAGCATCAGACCACACACTCTGTCAAATGGCGGTTCCCCTGTGACCAGTGCAGTAAGACGTTCAGTCGGAAGTGTCATCTGACGCAGCACATCCGGGCGGTACACGACGGCCTCAGGCCGCACAGCTGCGACGTCTGTGGAAAAACGTTTGCAACGGCGAGTCATCTCACAGTACACAAGCGCATCCACACCGGCACCATTGTGGCACAATGTGAACATTGCGGCACAAATTTTACCGACCGTAGCAGCTATAAAAGACACATGCAGTCACATTACGGAGTAAAGCGTCACAAGTGTGAGGTGTGTTTGGCCCGGTTTGTTCGCCGGGGTGACCTGATGAGACATGTTCTGGTGCATACCGGTGAGCGACCATACCCTTGTGATATATGTGACAAAGCGTTCTCTGAGAAAAGTAAACTTCTGCAACATATCCACGCGCTGCATGCTGGTCTCAGACCTTACAGCTGCGAGGTTTGTGGAAAACCATTTTCACGAGCAGGCCATCTCACCAGGCACAAGCGCATCCACGCCGGCACCACTGTGGCACAGTGTGAACAGCGTGGCAAAAAGTGTACAGACCGCAGCACTTTCAGCAGACACATGAAGTCCCATGGCAGAGTAAAGGCTCACAACTGTGAGGTATGTTCGGCCCGGTTTGTTGAGCGAGTTAACTTGATGAAACACATGCGGACGCATACCGGTGAACGGCCGTACCCCTGTGTTGTATGTGACAAAGCGTTCGCTCTGAAAAGTTCACTTGTGCAACATATTAACGGTGTGCATGCTGGCCTCCGACCTTACAGCTGTGATGTCTGTGGCAAGTCATTTACACGAGGAAGCTATCTCACAGTACACCAGCGAATCCATACCGGCACCATTGTGGCACAGTGTAAACAGTGCAACAAAGGGTATATAGACCGTAGGACATACAACAAACACATGAAGATACATGATAGAGAGAAGGTGCGCAAGGACCCAACGACACATTGTTGAGAGCAGACGCATGTTTGTGTTTGTACTGTGATCCTTTTCCAGGTATTGTCATGCTATGATGTGGGATATTGTCCCTGTTAACACACATGAATACAAACATAGAGGCATTAACCAAAACGGGTGATGTGTTGTATAGTTTGCAGGTTTCATGGATAACTTGTCCTGTTGGAGAGCGGCGTCAATTTATTAAAACATTGGCCGTATGACCCTGGCAGTTTGTGCGCCGTTAAAACCCCCTAGAAATATTACCAAAAATCGATGGCTCAAATATCGAGTGTCGCGGAAATTTCCCTGTACATGCAGAACTGCACTTCGGTAGCAATCGCCGCTGTTTGTGTTACGTTAGGTGAATTTTGACAAATATATGCCTGTGGTCACTTCCTTCTGTGGCTGGCTTTCCCATCGTGGGTTAGCCCTGATTGGAAAATGTAGCTTCCGAACTTCGTCAAGGTGACAGTGAAAGTGATTATATATACTTGATATATAAGGCCTAGATATTCCATGCTCTTTAGTAGACCCAAAGAAAGTGTTCTTCTTTAAGCGAGCAGATTTTGATAATATGCGGAGAAGCCTCAGGGCAATTTCATGGCTTGCGTTGTTATAGCCAGTGCTAGAAGATGGTCCAGGAATAGTCTATGACATCCGCAATGTGCCATGCGTGACTTTATTCAATCTGTCACCGTACGCCGCCGTTGCGCGCCCTGGTTTGACATCTGACATCTCAAATGCTCTCGGAAGTGAAGAAACCGCCTGGCAACATATGAAACGTAATAAAGTCTAGGAAACCAGCAGCAGTTCCTAACACAGGCGAGTGTTTTCTTAAACCCCTCGGTCTATGGGGGAAATTTATGCTACTCAAAATTTGTTTATTATCGGGGAACGTTTTGCATTCTTTCGTCATGCTCATCAAATTCAACCTATGTAAAGTACATTGGAATCGCGCCTTCAAAAAACTTCTGCGAAAATGGGAATTAATGTCGGGGAACTCTGGTCAGGGTTGCCAATAAGACTTATGGTCTCAATGAATGACCCATAATGTAAAATTTTCCTTAATAAATGAGAGCACCTTCCAAAAACGGCAACACGCGTAACGGCTTTTATGCTGCAATGGTCTTTGAATTATGTCTACTGTGAAAAAGAAGAGTCAGGTAGACTGCATCCAGCATATTGGAAATATCATACAACTACAATTTTCAGCTCCGTGTGACAGATGAGGCGTGCGTCACATTGAGTATGTGACAGCCAGCATACCTTCTGCACCTCTGATGAAGAGAACATGGTCCGTGGAGAGAGGTCATGATCCGATATGAAACATCCCGGACTGTATTTTGTAATATGGGTGGACACTCACCTTGCTCTCACTTTTGCTATCTCAAACTTTGTTGGAGGTGAGTACTTGACTTGCGCAGGTCACCTGACATGAGATGACCGAGCTTTGAAGTTTTATAAGAAGTTTCAGAATCGATCAAGAATGAGGTGCGCAAGTACGGCTGTTCTTGATGTCACCGTTTTTCTGCCTCCGGAAAAAGACAAGGGGGTGCTGGAACACTCGCCCCGTGGAGCGGGGCTAAGCGTTATGTTTGTTTGGAAGGATTTAAAGTCGGAAGAAATTCGACCGGAATAGAAAGGAAGACTGAGGAGTGCAATATCCTACGGTGAAGTGTCTTTTTCCTTTCCTTTTTGTTCGCTGGCATAGTTTGTAAGTATGATTTTTACGAAAAAATATATACTGTCTGGTCGGGCCCCATAGCTATCCTAGCCCCTGTAAGAAGAGACCGGGCCCGCATGTTCTGGATCTGCTCTTGGACTCAGGCAAAATTTGAATCGACCCAGAGTCGACTTCACGTCTGGTGCGTCCTGTGCAAAATGTTAGGACTATGTCGGCGTGGTGGCATTTTTCGATAACACGTCCTTCAGTACAGGGATCGAAAACTTCCCATTTTGACATTCTAAACGCCCCTTAATGTCTGATAGCCATAAAGATATCTCCATCTAAAGTACCTTAATGCCTGTTTTTTGTTGTTTTCAGTGCTCTTCGCCCTAAGTGGTTTTATGAATACAAAGGGAAAATCTGCTTAAAGACATCTGACCAGGGTGAATACCCGCCCAAATGTGAAGACGGAAGCTTAATTGAAAAATAAAGCTCTTTCGACAGACAGGTATGTCACGGTAAATATTTGTGGAAATGCATCATGTGGAATATATATATATATATATATATATATATATATATATATATATATATAAACTTAAGGTGAAATTATGCTGTTCCAGTCCGTCGAGAGCCTCACTGTTGATATCACCAATAATTATGCTATATAACACTAGTGTACCGCTTCTATGAGTGGGTGGTATGACTCTGCGAGTTTGTTGGTGCCAATTTTGTTTAAGAATGCAGTCTGATTTAAGGAACTGCGTCTTTACGAGTTAGCAGTAGTTGCCACATAAAGGTTATCCTCACCTCTTTCTGTTGCTCAGGTTAATAGCTTGTAAGGTCATCACATCTCATATCTTTGCATTAGGGTAACATTGTACCGTTTTACAATGCTGGTGTTGCAGGCAGGGTTGGCAAAATACCGGTAAAAACTAGGTTTATGCCAGCCAGTGGCATAAAATGGTAAATACCGGTATTTACCAGGAAAAAGTGGCCAAAACTGGCAAAAACTGGCAAAAACCTTTAAACTGACAATGATAGACCAGAAAGACATTTAAAGGCCATAGAGCAGTTGTAAATGTGAAGAAATTGATGACATGGGCGTGGTCTCTGGTCAAGTCTGGTGTGTAAGCAGTTATTTTATTTTCTAGGCATCATGGTTCAGAATGCTATGAAGAACCAGCTTGCATATTGAAAGTATTCCTTCAGGGTTTGAAATAAGCCAATAGGCCCCTTTACTTTGAAGTTTAAAGCCGGCGGAAATTTTATACCGAGAGCTTTAGGCAAAATTAAATATGCCGATAGTGGTTTCTCAACACGCTCTAAAAAACTGCTATCTCAGTTCAAAACCCATTATAAAAGTGGGACACCCCCTTTAACAATGCTGGTGTTGCAGGTTTTCCTGATACTGTGCACTGCGACCGTCGTAGCTACCACTGCACTTGTGAGGATGTGCTGGACGAGGATGTGAAGTGTGAGCACGGACACCTTGGGAGGAGCGGAAAGTTCAAGTGTGACCAGTGCTCCTACGACATGATGGAGCATCAGACCACACACACTGTCGAACGGCGGCTCCCCTGTGACCAGTGCAGTAAGACATTTACACTACGGCGTAATCTGGTGCAACACATTAAATACAGGCACGCCACCATCAAGCCTTACAGCTGCGACGTCTGTGGCAAGTCATTTCTACGCCCAAGTTGTCTCAGCCGTACACAAGCGAATGCACACCGGCACCATTGTGGCACAGTGCGAACAGTGCGGCAAAAAGTTTACTCACCGTGGCAATTACAACACACACATGAAGTCACATGACGGAGTAAAGCCTCACAAGTGTGAGGTGTGTTCGGCCCGGTTTGTTCGGCGAGATCATCTGACGATACACATGCGGACGCATACTGGTGAGCGGCCGTACCCTTGTGATATATGTGACAAGGCGTTCTCTGTGAGAAGCAATCTTCTGCAACATATCCACGCTGTGCATGCTGGCCTCAGACCTTACAGCTGCGAAGTTTGTGGCAAGTCATTTTCACAAGCAGGTAGTTTCACCAAACATAAGCGAGTCCACACCGGCACCATTGTGGCACAGTGCGAACAGTGCGGCAGAAAGTTTACAAGCCGTGGCGCATACAAGGGGCACATGAAGTCTCATGACGGAGTAAAGGTTCACAAGTGCGAGGTGTGTTTGGCCGGGTTTGCTCGGCGAGGTCACCTGACAAAGCACATGCGGACGCATACCGGTGAACGGCCGTTCACCTGTGAGATATGTGACAAAGCTTTCTCTGAGAATAGTAATCTTCTGCGACATATCAACGCTGTGCATGCTGGCCTCAGACCTTACAGCTGCGAAGTTTGTGGCAAGTCATTTTCAAAAGCAAGTAGTCTCAGCAGACATAAGGGAATCCACACCGGCACCATTGTGGCACAGTGTGAACAGTGCGGCAGAAAGTTTATAAGCAAACAGTGGCATACAATAGACACATGAAGACGCTTGAGGGAGTTAGGGGCACAAGTGTAGGTTGTGTTCCGGATGGTTTGTACGGCAATGTCGGCTGAAGACACGTATGTGGACACTGTTGAGGGCAGCTGTACGCTTGGTGTTTGCGTTGTGAGCCTTTCTCAGGCATCGCCATGCTATGAACTAGAATATTATTCCTCTTAGCACTTTGAATGCAAACATCAAACCACTAATAAAAACGGCTGTTCTGTGTAATGGCGCTTGCAGGTTGCTTTGGCAACCTGTTCTGTTGGGAAGTGGTGTCAATTTACCAATAAGTTGGACGGCTCAGATGTCCGGTGTTGCGAAAGATTCCCTTTCCATACCTTTTCATGTACAGTTACACTTTGGTAAGAATCGCCGTCACTCCTGTGTGATGCGAATTTGGAAAAATACATGTCGGATGTCCGTGGCAAATTCTCTCTGTGACCACCCTTTCCTTTTGTATCTCGGTTGTGATGGCAAAATGGAAGTTCCGGGCGGTTTAGAAGTTATATATATATATATATATATATATATATATATATATATATATATATATATATATATATATACTGAATTAAACGACCTTTATGTGATTAACGGATATATACTTGACATACGTATATATACATATACATGATCTATAATGTGATATATACGTGATGAAAAGGCCATCACGAAGATCATATCGCAAAACACAACAACAACTGATCCAAACACCAAACTCAGACTCAACATCTACTACAGCAGCCCTAAAACATCCAATCTCATTATGCAAAAAAAAACATCTCAAAGAAGAGCACGACACTCAAGCAGACCAATGTAATATACCAGTTCCGATGTAAGGCCGGGATTGCGCAACCCGAAATGTATGTTACCTACCACATCTCTCAGCAGACGACTCACCATGCACCTACAGGAAGGATCACCTAAACGACACATGCAGGACTACCACAACACAGATATCACACGAAACATATTGACAGAAAACACCACAGTTCTAGCACAGTGCACTGATCATCGCAGACTCACGACACTAGAAACACTGTACATCCGAGACACGTCACCCATCATCAACATCCACACCAAACAACTCACACGCTTTCCCCTATATGACAGGAATATTCGGTGAATATTTAGGAAGCATTGTAAGCGTGTTGTATTCCTGTTATTTGTGATATGTGATGTGTTAGACGTGATTGACGTGTTAGCTTGGTATTTTTGTGATGAAGGATCATTTGTTGTTATGCTGTGCGCTTTCATATTAGGATTCAAAAATTCAAACTGATTAATACTTCTAAAGAGCGTCGATTTCGTGTGTGATCATGCCATAAGCTTGGTGAAATATTACTATGTGAAACTTAAACTTATTTTATGTCCTTTGCTACGGCTTTGCACAAACATACCGAAAATTACATTAAACTTATTCGTATTATTGAATCTAAATCTAAAAAACTTTCTGCGGCTAAACAAGCAATTGTATTTTATGAACAATATATATATATATATATATATATATATATATATATATATATATATACAATTATATACAATATCATATTTAACGCCTTAGATATTTCACGCTCAGTAGTGGAATAAAAGACAGCTCCCTACTTTAAGCGAGCAGATCGTGATGAAATGCGTAGAAGCCTTGGGGTTGTTCCATGGGATGAACTGTAAGATATAGAGTTAGAAGATGAGCTAGATACGTTTTTCTAACGCGTCATGTGTGACGTCATTCCACTTGCCACCTTACGCCTCCGTTGCCCTGATTACCCTGGACCCTGATTTGAAGCTGGGATCTGATGTGTGCTGAAAGAGAAAGGAACAGTGCATTTTTGCAACTTTTCACTGATGAGCACAGTAGAAAATGGGCACGTGTGTAACACATGTTCACAGTTGAATGACACAAGTTCACAGTTCTTTATTTTACACGTTCCAGGCGAAGCAGTTGTTTAATTAAGACGAAATTATTTTCACTTTTGATAATTTATTGGCTAATGGTAGGTACCTGTGTTCACTGGCGGTGGAACGGTGACGAGGGGGCACCGGCGCAGGATGGCCCCCTCCCCCGTGAATCAAATTTTAACACTAAACCTATGGCGTTGACCGGAAAGAAATGGGTTGAAAAGTTCATGGTGCCCCCCCTGAATTCGGATGTTGCGCCGTCACCGTCTATGTGAAAAGGGTTTGAAGGGGCGGCTAGTTGCCTGAGATGGCCAATTGGTGTGAGAAGTTTTGCGTATTATAGTCCTATCGGGGTCCCTGAACAAAATGGTATCTGATCATCATTGTCCACTCCAGGGGAGTATGGCCTAGCGAGTAACGACGCCATATAACTGTAGCTGTTGCTGGTTTGGTAAACCCCATTGATTGCAGTTTCAAGTGTTTTAACCCTCACCCTGCTGCGGTGTTTGAGCACCCCCACGGTGTTTCCAAAGCATCCGAAACAGCGGTGCGGGGCTCTATTGTTTGTGCGTCCTGATTTATTTACGCAAATGTCTCTTAAATTAAGTCTGGGGTCATCACATATAGCCTCGGCAGCTGCAGTGCCCTAAAAGTCCAATTATCGTTGAGGTCTGGGTCATCTCAGGTCAGCCCACCAGGCCAGATCAAGCGATATCAGTTCCTTTTCTCAGTGGTACCAGAGAGGAAATATATAATCTAATGATCTGACCATAGGCTTAGGAACCGGGGACCACTGCCTCCCCCCATCCCCACATAAAGGTTGCCTTTAAAACTGGAAATGAAGCTTACCTGGACCCTTGAGCTGATCTGAGGCCCTATGAATCGATTTAAGGCCCCTGAACTGGCCTCTGGTGCCCTATGAGATAATATGGGCCATTTGAGCTTATCTAAGGTCCCTTGAGCTGGGTTTGGGTCCCCTGAACTGTTTTAGGGTCCCTGAGCAGAGCTGGCAGTCGTAAGATTGAATGGGGCCTCTTGGGCTAGTCAAAGACCCTCTATAAGCCCACCTTGGGCCTCTGATCGGAGCGGGCCCCCAAAGTTAATGTGGTGCCCCCTGTGCCAAACTTGGGGCTCGAGGCTGGTCTGGGGCTTCTGAAGAGTTATAGGGCCCCTGAGTTGATCCCGGGGGCCATGAGCTTGACGTGGCCACCTTGAGCTACTCTTAAACGCTATATAATCTGACCTAGGGTTCATGAGCTGAGCTGGGTCCCTAAGCTGACTTGGGGCGCCTAAGCCGAACCAAACACGATGTTACCGCTGCAAGAGATACGGCCACGTAGCTACGTCGTGTAAAGGGCAGGAACAATGTCGGGAAGTGTTCGTCGGTGGTTCAATATATTAGAAATAGAAATGTACCAATGAAACATTTTTATGTCGGTACAGTTCCGTAAACATCTGATAAGAAACCTTGACGAAGTTTTTTGTGGGAAGCTTCTTTGACATTGATCATTCTTTGACAACATTGACGGGAATTTCTTTATCCTCTTTCAGCTTGCCCTCCAAAGAACATACATAAGATGGTTCGTAATGGCTTAAAGCTGGGGGGAATTACCCCTGGTCAAAAATTTGGGAGAGGCCGCCTCTGTCTCCTCAGTACAGGAGCCTATGCAAAAGCCCCTCCTCCCCCGTATTGGATCTTCAATCCGTACGATTGTTCGAGTGTTCGCTTTATTGCGATACTTCTTAAAGGTTTTTTGGAGTTATCTGGAGTTTACAGAAATTGCTTTATCTGGTATCTTCTTCGGGTATTTTCCGCTTTATGCGACGCATCCAGCATGTCTCAGCCTCAACAACAACAGTCGCAACCCAAGAGAGAGGGGACGGACTAAAAGGCCGATGGACCGTGCAGATGGACCAATACAGAAAAAACCAGGACATATAGAGAAAAACGGTTTTCACTATACAAATCAGCGCTAAAAATAAGAGATACAGTTTTATTTTCAACCCAAAATTTGACCTATATAGCCAAAAATTTGACCTATACTCCAGATTCTAGAGGTTTTATTTGCAGATGAAGCGTGCAGATGGACCAATACAGCCAAAACCAGACAACATAGAGAAAAACGGTTTTCACCATCAGAATCAGCGCCAAAAATAAGGGATACAGTTTGGTTTGCGTCACACCCCGTCACGCGCTTCTCTACATAATTGCCAGGACACAAGAAATCTGGAGGTTTTTGGTCTGCAGATGGACCAATACAGCCAAAACCAGAAAAGGTAGAGCAAAAAATATTTCACCATCAGAATCAGCGCCAAAAATAAGGGATACAGTTTGGCTTGCGTCACGCCCCGTCCCGCCCTTGTTTACAACATTGCTTAGACATAAGAAATCTGGAGGTTTTTGATCTGCAGAGGGACCAATACAGCCAAAACCAGGAAAGGTAGAGCAAAACGGTTTTCACCATCCGAATCAGCGCAAAAAATAAGGGATACAGTTTGGTTTGCGTCACGCCCCGTCACGCCCTTGTTTACAACATTCCTCAGACACAAGAAATCTGGAGGTTTTTTATCTGCAGAGGGACCAATACAGCCGTAACCAGGAAAGGTAGAGCAAAACGGTTTTCACCATCAGAATCAGCGCCAAAAATAAGGGATACAGTTTGGTTTGCGTCACGCCCCGTCACGCACTTCTCTACATAATTGCTTAGACACAAGAAATCTGGAGGTTTTTGATCTGCAGAGGGACCAATATAGCCAAAACCAGAAAAGGTAAAGCAAAACGGTTTTCACCATCAAAATCAGCGCCAAAAATATGGGATACAGTTTGGTTTGCGTCACGCCCCGTCACGCACTTCTCTACATAATTGCTTAGACACAAGAAATCTGGAGGTTTTTGATCTGCAGAGGGACCAATACAGCCAAAACCAGAAAAGGTAGAGCAAAACAGTTTTCACCATCAAAATCAGCGCCAAAAATAAAGGGATACAGTTTGGCTTGCGTCACGCCCCGTCACGCCCTTGTTTACAACATTGCTTAGGCATAAGAAATCTGGAGGTTTTTGAAAAAGTGAGATTTTGTCACACTTGCGTAACGTAGAGTGATGGAAAAAACGATATCCCTTATTTTTGCCGCTGATTCTGATGGTGAAAACTATTTTGCTCTACCTTTCCTGGTTTTGGCTGTATTGGTCCATCTGCAGACCAAAAACCTCCAGATTTCTTGTGTCTAGGCAATTATGTAGAGAAGCGCGTGACGGGGTGTGACGGAAACCAAACTGTATCCCTTATTGTTGGCGCTGATTCTGATGGTGAAAACCGTTTTGCTCTACCTTTCTTGGTTTTGGCTGTATTGGTCCATCAACAGCTCAAATTGGCCCAAAAAGTGAGATTTTGTCACACTGGCGTAACGGAGAGTGATGAAAAGAAAACTAAATCCCTTATTTTTGGCGCTGATTTTGATGGTAAAAACTGTTTTGCTCTACCTTTCCTATTTTTGGCTGTATTGGTCCCTCTGCGGATCAAAAACCTCCAGATTTCTTGTGTCTAAGCAATTATGTAGAGAAGTGCGTGACGGGGCGTGAAGCAAACCAAATTGTATCCCTTATTTTTGGCGCTGATTCGGATGGTGAAAACCGTTTTGCTCTACCTTTTCTGGTTTTGGCTCTATTGGTCCATCTGCAGATCAAAAACCTCCAGATTTCTTGTGTCTAAGCAATTATGTAGAGAAGTGCGTGACGGGGCGTGACGCAAACCAAACTGAATCCCTTATTTTTGGCGCTGATTCGGATGGTGAAAACCGTTTTGCTCTACCTTTCCTGGTTTTGGCTGTATTGGTCCCTCTACAGATCAAAAACCTCCAGATTTCTTGTGTCTAGGCAATTATGTAGAGAAGTGCGTGACGGGGCGTGACGTAAACCAAACTGTATCCCTTATTTTTGGTGCCGATTTTGATGGTGAAAACCGTTTTGCTCTACCTTTTCTGGTTTTGGCTGTATTGGTCCCTCTGCAGATCAAAAACCTCCAGATTTCTTGTGTCTAGGCAATTATGTAGAGAAGTGCGTGACGGGGCGTGACGTAAACCAAACTGCATCCCTTATTTTTGGCGCTGATTCTAAAGGTGAAAAATGTTTTGCTCTACCTTTTCTGGTTTTGGCTGTATTGGTCCATCTGCAGACCAAAAACCTCCAGATTTCTTGTGTCTAGGCAATTATGTAGAGAAGCGCGTGACGGGGTGTGACGCAAACCAAACTGTATCCCTTATTTTTGGCGCTCATTCGGATGGTGAAAACCGTTTTGCTCTACCTTTCCTGGTTTTGGCTGTATTGGTCCCTCTGCAGATCAAAAACCTCCAGATTTCTTGTGTCTAAGCAATTATGTAGAGAAGTGCGTGACGGGGCGTGACGGAAACCAAACTGTATCCCTTATTTTTGGCGCTGATTCTGATGGTGAAAACCGTTTTGCTCTACCTTTCCTGGTTTTGGCTGTATTGGTCCCTCTGCAGATAAAAAACCTCCAGATTTCTTATGTCTAAGCAATGTTGTAAACAAGGGCGTGACGGGGCGTGACGCAAACCAAACTGTATCCCTTATTTTTGGCGCTGATTCGGATGGTGAAAACTGTTTTGCTCTACCTTTCCTGGTTTTGGCTGTATTGGTCCCTCTGCAGATCAAAAACCTCCAGATTTCTTATGTCTAAGCAATGTTGTAAACAAGGGCGTGACGGGGCGTGACGCAAGCCAAATTGTATCCCTTATTTTTGGCGCTGATTCTAAAGGTGAAAAATGTTTTGCTCTACCTTTTCTGGTTTTGGCTGTATTGGTCCATCTGCAGACCAAAAACCTCCAGATTTCTTGTGTCTAGGCAATTATGTAGAGAAGCGCGTGACGGGGTGTGACGCAAACCAAACTGTATCCCTTATTTTTGGCGCTGATTCTGATGGTGAAAACCGTTTTGTTCTACCTTTCTTGGTTTTGGCTGTATTGGTCCATCAACAGCTCAAATTGGCCCAAAAAGTGAGATTTTGTCACACTGGCGTAACGTAGAGTGATGAAAAGAAAACTGTATCCCTTATTTTTGGCGCTGATTATGATGGTGAAAACCGTTTTGCTCTACCTTTTTGGTTTTGGCTGTGTTGCTCCCTCTGCAGATCAAAAACCTCCAGATTTCTTGTGTCTAAGCAATTATGTAGAGAAGTGCGTGACGGGGCGTGACGCAAACCAAACTGTATCCCTTATTTTTGGCGCTGATTTTGATAGTGAAAACCGTTTTGCTTTACCTTTTCTGGTTTTGCTGTATTGGTCCCTCTGCAGATCAAAAACCTCCAGATTTCTTGTGTCTAAGCAATTATGTAGAGAAGTGCGTGACGGGGTGTGACGCAAACCAAACTGTATCCCTTATTTTTGGCGCTGATTCTGATGGTGAAAACCGTTTTGCTCTACCTTTCCTGGTTTTGGCTGTATTGGTCCTTCTGCAGATCAAAAACCTCCAGATTTCTTATGTCTAAGCAATGTTGCAAACAAGGGCGGGACGGGGCGTGACGCAAGCCAAACTGTATCCCTTATTTTTGGCGCTGATTCTGATGGTGAAAAATGTTTTGCTCTACCTTTTCTGGTTTTGGCTGTATTGGTCCATCTGCAGACCAAAAACCTCCAGATTTCTTGTGTCTTGGCAATTATGTAGAGAAGCGCGTGACGGGGTGTGACGCAAACCAAACTGTATCCCTTATTTTTGGCGCTGATTCTGATGGTGAAAACCGTTTTGTTCTACCTTTCTTGGTTTTGGCTGTATTGGTCCATCAACAGCTTAAATTGGCCCAAAAAGTGAGATTTTGTCACACTGGCGTAACGTAGAGTGATGAAAAGAAAACTGTATCCCTTATTTTTGGCGCTGATTCTGATGGTGAAAACCGTTTTTCTCTATCTTGTCTGGTTTTGGCTGTATTGGTCCATCTGCACGGTTCATCTGCAAATAAAACCTCTAGAATCTGGAGTATAGGTCAAATTTTTGGCTATATAGGTCAAATTTTGGGTTGAAAATAAAACTGTATCTCTTATTTTTAGCGCTGATTTGTATAGTGAAAACTGTTTTTCTCTATATGTCCTGGTTTTTTCTGTATTGGTCCATCTGCACGGTCCATCGGCCTTTTAGTCCGTCCCAGAGCGTGGAAGTTAAATAACGGTACCCTCCAGGCATGTGACGTCATCAAAAGAAGCCTATCGCTCCGAATTAGCTAGCCGAGATGGCGATGAGCTTTTGAAAACCTCGGCGAGAATGGCGCTCGTATTTCAATCATTGAAGGGACACTACCCACGGTAAAGAAGGAATTTGCAGTGCACAGTGGATAATAATAATGGTAAGTGAAAAAGGGAAGTTCTCGTGGTTGCGTACATAACTCAGCAGATTATTTATTTTTTATTATTACTGGCTTCTCACAGTATTCATACCTAATTATAGCTATTATAGTTTCTGTCCACGTGTCTTCATATAGAGTATGAAATAAAATAACATTCTAATGAAGGTCCGGCTTTTTTTGTTGTTGCCTATGCCTGTTGTCAAACATTGCCAGATCTGAATGTCAATATATTATTTCAGATGTCAGAAATATAATTGTCCTTTTTCTGTTCACTGTGTCAGACTGTGTCAGATGTGCCAATTGTTTTTTGAAGTGTACTTGTATTTTAAACAAAATATTTATTTCCACTGTGAATTTTCCAGAAGTACTCATGAATGTGCTAATGTTATGATATTTTCACTTTTCAGGTCATATCAGATTTATATAATGCGGAATGTTCCTGTATAAAGGGGTAGAGCGGGTTAGCTAGCTGCTCACAGAGTATTGAGTGAAATTCTACACAATCAAGTTACAGACTAAAATCCCAGTATTTGTATTCAAGCAAGGTAAGATTTTGAATAAGCCACTTATTAAATAAGTTATTTAACAAGAAGCCAATTGGAAGTTGTGAGATACATTATGTTTTGATTCACAATAAAAACCTGTGTAAGACTTCCAGCATGAATTTAGGTACATTCATCTTCTAGGTACTTCATCAAGTAAATAGGTCAACATTGTGTTCTGTTCTTTCAGTTGTTGATTATGAGGAACCAACTTGATTTTTTAAACCTTTAGATCTTGTATATCTGGTACAGACCCACAATTTCTGTTCACGTGGGTGAGTTGGAATCTTCATTTTATGTTGTGCACCCATGCTTCTATGGTTTACCAGAATGCCTGCCACATCAATTAGTTATTCTGCTGCATATATTAGTCAAACAGTAATTTTTAGGTATTTTTATGTTTGAACCATTTTGCCTTAATTGATAGCTGTTGGTACTGGAGGATACTTCTAGTGGGGCCTTGGGACTTAATAATAGAACCCAGCAAGTGGTTTTTCAATGATTGTGGTACCTCTTTTCCTTAAGAAATCGGTATATTTTTGCTTGCAGTATATGTTTGAGACTAAGAGCCAAAAAATATAATATTCTCTGGCTAAGTAAATTGTATATTTGGCTGAAGCTGGTGAATATTATTCGAGGTTTGTATGATGCTGTTTATAAAAGGAATTTCTTTGCTTTTATTTCAGACTTTTTTCATCGGGAATAGTTTGCTGGAGAAGTAAACAACATCTAGCTTCTGACTGCATTGATCGTCTCATCCCAGATGGCAGTGTGCAAAACAGCCTTGGCTAGGGTCTCTTCATCGACGCACACATGCTCCTGAGGCAAGCTAGACACATCCGTGGCAGGATGTCGGCTCGTTCATTCCTGGAATGGCTGCAGTGTCCAGGGTTTCATTGTATGAAGATTTTCATCTGGTCTATAGTCGGCAGCAGCAGCAGCAGCTTGAGCTCCACCTCCAGACGAAGGCGTGAGCGGCAGAGCCACTCGCCAGCAGGTACAGCGTAGCCAGAGGGCCGGCGCATGCAACCATAGACTCAACACAGGTGACTTCTGCCGAATTTCGGATTACCTGTAAGGCTGCGTGCGGGGCGGAGAGCTCGGCTCGGCTGCTTGAGCAGATCTGACCGGCTGCTGCCTTCAGTTCACGTCCATCGCCGTTTTGAAACGTGCTCGGGGCACCACCATCTCCTCGCAAGACTCCGACCTTCATGGAGAATCATCTAACCACACTTATTCGTAATTCGTGTTGGTAGTGACATTAGGTGTGCCTCCTCTGCGGTGTTCCGGACAGATTCGAGGGCGTTACGTCGTTACGTCCTCAGGCCTACATCAAAGTTGAAGTGGACGCCGGCGCTTGCTCTCCAGAGTGGAAGGTGGCAGGGAGGTTCGTCTCCAGGAGGATAGTATCGACCCTGGAAAGCGTGAGCGTCTCTTCACGGGTGCTGCGCCAGCTGGTGACGGTGGTGGCCAGCAGAGCGAAACTTTGCGAAAGTTTGAATGGGTCGTCGGGAATTTGACTCGAATCCTGCGGTTGCGATAGAATCAGAGTACGAAGCCGCGTTGCGTCATAGAGGTTAAGCGCAAGAAATCGGCAAAAGTACATTGGCTATTCTTGTGGAATTCGGTGCTGTTACTTAGCAGATTGTCGGTTCTGCAGATGAACTCTTTTCCGGAAAAATATGTGTATTTTTGTGGTAGGAAGGCACGGAGCCGACGACGCAGTGGTTTTTGCGGGTACATGTATCATGCAGCAGCTTTTGCTATTCATTTTTACCAGCATCCAGGGCAGCGCCAGGACATATGTGAAGAGTGGAGCGACTGCGTTGCTGGCATGGACATTTGGGAACTGACCTCTATGTAATCCATCCTGACGGGCGGTAACTGCTTAGGAGCTAACAAAGACGTCACGATGAAGACCTTGTCAAATTGAGGCTCCTCCTCCTACGTGTGTTTTGCAAGCAGCTTTTTATCGCTTGATTGTGTGTAGCGTTCCGCCTGCGGCAGAGTTAGTCATTGCCAAGAAAATTCACATCTAATCATACCATTCATTCCATACCCGAAGTTGTCGGGAAAATTCGAAACAAATCCATTTGAAAACCACGATTACTAATCTACCTAAGTCCTATTCACAAACGAAAAAAGTGAATAATTCTATTGATTCGACGAAAGAAAGGACGACTCATACATATAGCCGAATTCGAAAGCAACCAGGGTCATTCTGATTCCATCATTCCATGGATCTCGTTAGACAGTATATCCCTTATCATTTCCTATCCATGACATGCTCTGCCATACAGGTCTGTCGTGAGCCATAATCAAATAAAGTGAGAAAGTGATAGAGAGCAAGTATAAACCAGTTAAAATGAGTCAAAAGCTGCTACCCTTGCAGACGACGCAGGGCAGCTTGAACCAACATTCAAAAGACAGATGTTTCCCGAGTTCGTCTTGTCTCTGAGTTAAGCTTGTTTTTAATATATATCGGTTCGAAACAAGAAATACCACGGTGATTTACAGTCGAATTAATTTGGGTGTTCAAGCGTAAACTGGTGTCGTAATCAGAAAAATGTAATGATTAAATTAGATGCTCCTGTCTTCGACGTATGGCGAGTAAAAGGGACGGGGAAAAGCTCACATGGGTTCATAAAGGGAGCGACAGGGCCGGTCTCAGGACCGGGTTGCTGATCGTTGCTGGCACGCCGATAAGTGCAAAACTATCGTTATGAACACACATGTACTGTTGATAATATAATGTAAACACTGCGTTTTGGCCGTTATTCAAGTTATAAGGTAAGGGTTTGTGGGGTGCCTCACATCTTCAAACATATTGCTCCGCCGGTTGTAGGTGGATCCAGGACTCGAGCTTTTTAGAGGGAGGGGGATATCTGACCCGCGATTCTAGCGAGTGCGGCGGGGTGGGGCGTGACGTCTATTCCTGAATGGATAATGCTCTTGACGGGGGGGCAAGTGAGGGTGAAAAGTGTGATCTTATAAATGAAAAGTGATGATATTCTTTTCAAATTCGCATGGTTTTCCAAGTTTCTAACCTATGTTTGTATGTAGTGGCATTGGCCCCATTGCCCGCCCTGATCCGCCGATACTCGGATTTTGACTTCTTATACCAAAGTTTGGAAACCATCGAAAACTACCATCAGATCGGATCATCGCCTTTCTGAGATTCGTCCCTGCCCTCTCCCCCGACGTTTGCGTCGACGCACCCGCACCAATAGCAGTGAGGCACGACCGTAGTGCCCCCACTGCAGTGCGATGTTACGCCAGCGCCCTCTCGGCCTCTAGGTGCGACACAAGTGCCCCGTCGGTGGATACCTCACCTTGGATTGCACATGTTTTTGAAGTGGCACCTTTACCCTGAGAAATGAGCGAGTTTGGTTCATAAAACTGAAACAATGGCCAATCTGCCACATAAAACATTTCTTGATCTATTTTATTGCCATTCATGCACGTTTGATATCGATTAAGGTTTCTTAAAAAATATTGAGTAAAAGATACAATGCAAGCAAATTCCAGGAACCCCTGGGCTATAAAACTGCGTCTTTGCGAAATGCACCCGCAGGGCACCATCGCTGTCCACTGCGCATGCGCGAGTTGCCTCGCTCTTAGACTGAGCACCCCTAATACATACAATCCTGCTTTCAAATAAATTATATATTGAGTTTTTACGAATAATTATAAATTATTCGTCACAATTCTAGCAATAAATGAATTAAAAAGACTAGTTTTTAGTAAAAGTACATTTCTTAAAGTTCTAGAAAGTTCTGAATGCTAGTAGCTGGTTTGTGTTTGCGAGCATAGGCGGTCGCCGGAGGGTACCGTTATTTAATTTCCACGGTCCCAGAGAGAGAGGGGTTTTTGTGGATTCAATTGAGCGGAAGCTGCGATGAATGTATATTTAATGTATGAGTTTGATAGTGTATCCTACTAGAGAGCTAAATTTAAACTTGAAGGGAGCTGGTTGAGCGGTGAGTTATATGTGTTTTGTGAAGCTCACCAGGGAGGGTCACATTCTGCCCTAGCCAGTCTGCAAAGTGTGGCAGCAGGCCGAACGTGTCGCACCAGCCATCTAAAATTCTTGCACTGTCAGCCACCAAAAATTCACACCAATCTTCCATATACTAGGGAGAAAAACGCACCCATTCTTACCCATGAGATGCAATGCTACCTCTCGAATTTGTTAGTTCGTTATGGACTTTTTATAAGGCCCTCTCCTGTGTCTTTATAACCATTTAACCATTACTTGTTTGGTTTTCAGTGTCACATCACACCAGTCTCAAAAATTTGCACCAGGCTTATAAAATCAACCTGGTGCACCACTTGCTTCTGTCCCCAAGGGCCCTTGCACTGACAAGATCTCCCAAAAATGCAATAATTTGCACACTGGTGACCGAGTGCCATCTGTGTTTCTTGTTCTGCTCTGAATGGATTTTTGCAGTCTCAAAGGTACATGGGAAAATTGTGGCAGGCATTTTTATGTTTTCAAAAGGATTTAATATTTTTCAAGAAGGTTAAACTGGCATTTAGGTATCACCAAAGCCATGGAGTGATTTTGATCCATTTTTTGTGTGCTGATGGGCAAGTCTATCTACAATGTGTTGAGTCACTGTAGTGAAGGGGAGGGTCATTCCAAGCTTCAAATGGATGGGGAGGGATTGCTTGTTTACCATTTATTGTGACTACCTCCTGACTTTTACTTTTATTGGAATGTCTGTTACAAATTTTGGCTTACCTTCCTTGAAACAGTCATTTGTCTGAAATATTTTTGATAAGAATGATTAATTGTTGGATTAAGAATGAAACCAATTTCCGTCTTAGACTAAATATAGGAGTTTTGCACCTCCTGCCACTGTTAACAAAACACTAAATATACTGAAGTAGCCATCTGGTAAGCATATTGTAGCCAGCTGAGAAAAATGATTTATTCACCATACCAGAGTGACATTTGCTCCCTTTAGCTGTGCTAGTCTGAACGTGCATACTTATGGTTCGGAGAGCATGTTAATGAATTAATGTTTGCCTTGGTCACATCATTTTCTCCTGCCTTCGAGCTGTTTCAATTAATAACATTAGAAAAATTACAAGAATGTAACATTTTTCAAAAATAATGTTTTTCTTGTACATTTAAAACATATTTTGATTCCATGTGTACCCTTGCATTTGCATAAAACATCATAAAACATAGATTTTCAAAGATCCAACAGAAAAAAATCATTCACACCAACATGATGTCACACCATGAACTGGCCCTTGCTCTCAGGGGGTTTTCCAGCTTGGATTGGGTGATCAAAACATTTTAGTATAGAAAATTGCAAAGAAGTAACTTACAGATTAGTTTTCTTTGGAGTTACAATATAATTTTATGCAACTAAAATTATATTTGGAATTAAAATTTAGAAATTGGAGACCACATTTCAGGGGAGGAGACCATCAATCTTTCAGGGAAGTGCCGTGACCAGGTGAAGTGTTTTGGTTGCGCCCGCCCAGAATTTGAACATTTGTGAATGTTTTATTGACTGAGGATTTCTGTTGCTGATTGTAGGGTCTACTAGGGTTTAAACACGATAACAAAAACCCAACAGCATTCCCGGCCTTATAGTGTGCTGTGAGAAAGCTCATGGATATCTAAGAACCCTGTGAGTCTCTTGGCCTTTGGATGAATTATGAGTTGCCCCCAACCTTGTTAAACATTAGAACTAAATATTGTTGCAATGCTCACCAAGAACCCATCAGCTTTAGAACATTGTAGTTTTACTTAAACTAAGCATACAGTTCTTAACTTCATGTATGATTTCAAAGCTCTCTGCTTCTATGTTAACCTGAGAAGGAGAAACCCAGGGAAGAGACTTTTCAGGGAGGGTCATTGCATGTTCAGGGTGGCACCTGGGGAATTTCAGGGATGACTGAGAGACCATGGGGGTTAGCAAAATTGACTCCAGGATTCCCAAACGCGGGTGTGGGGGCAGCTACCTAGGGGAAGGGGGCACCATCTGGAACAGGGGGTGACAATTTTTACTGGCAAAACCTATCAGGTGGGCGCGAAATCATATTGATGGGTGCTGATTTTCGCATCCTGGGGAGGGGGTGGGAACCTCTGCCATCCTGGATCCTTCTATACGGATAAACCCTGAGACAAGCACTGAGGGAGATGTGAAACCAGTGTTTTGGTTTCTCTGATATCCACTTAAAGCAGTCCCTGAGACCAGCACTCTGTAGTCTTTGAGACCAAGACTGTGTAACACCCGAAACTAATGCTAGGGACACAGGTGGAGATCTGGGGGATGGGCGGAAGGGTAAGGCCCCTGGGTTTTGGGTATCCCATAGATTTTGAGCAGGGCCTGTATTGCTGTGTCAGCATTAACCCATCCAGGATCCCAATCCCTCTGGGTCGAGAAGAGGTCTCCGGCCTTGACTTGAACTGTTTCTAAGGCAAAACATCGGGGCCCCCAGGACCAACACTCCGGGAGTTGAGATCAATACCTTGGCTTCTGAGGCCAGTTATCCCGGGGAGGGGACTCCAGTGAACAATCGCTCGGGGCACCCTGAGATCAACACCCGAGTGTCGCCGGTCTGATCAGGGAACCTTGGTGGGCTTAGGGCACTTCGACTACTTGGTCATTTTGCTGAACGGCCAGAATCTGTGCTGATATTGACCCCAGGAGGGCCTTTGGCCCTAAAGATCTACTCTTGGCTGGTCATGGGCTCCTGAGCTGATCTGGAGGCTCCGCACCCAGTCTTGGGGACCATGGCTAGTTTTTGTCCCCTTACTTTGCATTGAGTACTTTTTAGCGACTTGTTCTCGGTGCCCCATAGCGAGTGTATGGCCCCTGGTTATCTAAGTAAGAGGCTATATTGACCTTTTTTGTTGCCGAGGTCCATAACTTATAGCATGATCGCTTATCACTTCATAGCATTAGAGTAACTTTGAACCCTTCAATATTGGTGGTGTTGCAGGTGTTCCTGATACCGTGTACTGAGAACCCCACAGCTAACAATGCACTGTTGAGGACGCGCTGGACAAGCATGTGAAGTGTGACCACGGACACCTTGGCAGGAGCGGAAAGTACAAGTGCGACCAGTGTTTCTACTCAACAGACATCTTTTACGACATGAGGGAGCCTCAGACCACACACTCTGTCAAATGGCGGTTCCCCTGTGACCAGTGCAGTGAGACGTTCAGTCGGAAGTGTCATCTGACGCAGCACATCCGGGCGGTACACGACGGCCTCAGGCCGCACAGCTGCGACGTCTGTGGAAAAACGTTTGCAACGGCGAGTCATCTCACAGTACACAAGCGCATCCACACCGGCACCATTGTGGCACAATGTGAACATTGCGGCACAAATTTTACCGACCGTAGCAGCTATAAAAGACACATGCAGTCACATTACGGAGTAAAGCGTCACAAGTGTGAGGTGTGTTTGGCCCGGTTTGTTCGCCGGGGTGACCTGATGAGACATGTTCTGGTGCATACTGGTGAGCGACCTTACCCTTGTGATATATGTGACAAAGCGTTCTCTGAGAAAAGTAAGCTTCTGCAACATATCCACGCGCTGCATGCTGGTCTCAGACCTTACAGCTGCGAGGTTTGTGGAAAACCATTTTCACGAGCAGGTCATCTCACCAGGCACAAGCGAATCCACGCCGGCACCACTGTGGCACAGTGTGAACAGCGTGGCAAAAAGTGTACAGACCGCAGCACTTACAGCAGACACATGAAGTCCCATGGCAGAGTAAAGGCTCACAACTGTGAGGTATGTTCGGCCCGGTTTGTTGAGCGAGTTAACTTGATGAAACACATGCGGACGCATACCGGTGAACGGCCGTACCCCTGTGTTGTATGTGACAAAGCGTTCGCTATGAAAAGTTCACTTGTGCAACATATTAACGGTGTGCATGCTGGCCTCCGACCTTACAGCTGTGATGTCTGTGGCAAGTCATTTACACGAGGAAGCTATCTCACAGTACACCAGCGAATGCATACCGGCACCATTGTGGCACAGTGTAAACAGTGCAACAAAGGGTATATAGACCGTAGGACATACAACAAACATATGAAGATACATGATAGAGAGCAGGTGTGCAAGGACCCAACGACACATTGTTGAGAGCAGACGCATGCTTGTGTTTGTACTGTGATCCTTTTCCAGGTATTGTCATGCTATGATGTGGGATATTGTCCCTGTTAACACACATGAATACAAACATAGAGGCATTAACCAAAACGGGTGATGTGTTGTATAGTTTGCAGGTGTCATGGATAACTTGTCCTGTTGGAGAGCGGCGTCAATGTATTAAAATATTGGCCGTATGACCCTGGCAGTTTTTGCGCCGTTAAAACCCCCCAGAAATACTACCAAAAATCGATGGCTCAAATATCGAGTGTCGCGGAAATTTCCCTGTACATGCAGAACTGCACTTCGGTAGCAATCGCCGCTGTTTGTGTTACGTTAGGTGAATTTTGACAAATATATGCATGTGGTCACTTCCTTCTGTGGCTGGCTTTCCCATCGTGGGTTAGCCCTGATTGGAAAATGTAACTTCCGAACTGCGTCAAAGTGATAGTGAAAGTGATTATATGTACGCGATATTTAAGGCCTGGACAATCCATGCTCTGTAGTGAACCGAAAAAAAGCGTTCTACTTCAAGCGAGCAGATTTTGATGAAATCCGGAGAAGCCTCAGGGCAATTTCATGGCTTGCGTTGTTATAGCCAGTGCTAGAAGAAGGTCCAGAAATGGTCTATGACGTCTTCAATGTGCCATGCGTGACTTTATTCCATCTGTCACCGTACGCCACCGTTGCGCACCGTGGCTCGACATCTGACATCTCAAATGCTCTCGGAAGTTAAGAAACCGCCTGGCAACATATGAAACGTAATAAAACCTAGGAAACCACCAGCAGTTTCTAACACAGGCGAGTGTTTTCTTAAACCCCTCGGCCTATGGGGGAAATTAATGCTGCCCATACCTTGTTTATTATTGGCAAACGTTTTTTTCTTACGTCATGCTCATCAGAATTCAACTAATATAAAGTACATAGGAATCGCGCCTTCCAAAAACTTGTGCGAAAATGGGAATTAATGTCGGGGGAACTCTGTTCAGGGTTGCCAATAAGATTTATGGTCTCAATGAATGACCCATAATTGGAAATTTTCCTTATTAAATGAGAGCACCTTCCAAAAACGGCAACACGCCTAACGACTTTTATGCTGCAATGAACTTTGTATTATGTCTACTGCGAAAAAGAAGAGTCAGGTAAAGTATGGGAAAAATCATACAACTAAAATTTTCTCCTTTGTGTGTCAGAGGAGGCGTGCGCCACATTGAGTATGTGACAGCCAGCATACCTTCTGCACCTCTGATGAAGTGAACATGGTCCGTGGAGAGAGGTCATGATCCGATATGAAACATCCCGGACTTTATTTTGTAATATGGGTGGACACTCGCCTTGCTCTCACTTTTGCTATCTCAAACTTTGTTGGAGGTGAGTACTTGACTTGCGCAGGTCACCTGACATGAGATGACCGACCTTTGAAGTTTTATAAGAAGTTTCAGAATCGATCAAGAATGAGGTGCGCAAAGACGGCTGTTCTTGATGTCACCGTTTTTCTGCCTCCGGAAAAAGACAAGGGGGTGCTGGAACACTCGCCCCGTGGAGCAGGGCTAAGCCTTATGCTTGTTTGCGAAGGATTTAAAGTCGGAAGAAATTCAACCGGAAAGGAAAGAAAGACTGAGGAGCCCAATATCCTACGGTGACGTTCTTTTTTCCTTTTGCTTTTTTTGTTCGGCGGCATAGTTTGTAAGTATGATTTTTACGAAAAAAATATCTACTGTCTGGTCGGGCCCCATAGCTATTCTAGCCCCTGTAAGAAGAGGCCATGTTCTGGATCCGCTCTTGGACTCAGGTAAAATTTGAATCGACCCAGAGTCGACGTCACGTCTGGTGCGTCCTGTGCAAAATTTTAGGACTATGTCGGCATGGTGGCATTTTTCGATAACACGTCCTTCAGTACAGGATCGAAAACTTCCCATTTTGACATTCTAAACGCCCCTTAACACGCGCATTGACGGAAGAGGCGGGTACCCGCCCCCCTCGGGTTTTTCGGAGATGGTAGAAAAACGGCGGCGCGTAGCGCCGCCGTACTTGGTATACCTTTTTCCTTATCATTTTTACAACTTCTGTGAAAATTTTAAGGTTAGGTCATCTCAGGTCAGGTCACCAGTACAGGTCAAGTGACCCGACCTAAAAAAAGTTTAAGATAGCATAAGTCAGAGCAGGGTGAACTTATCCGATTGAAACTCATATCACATAATGGCCCCACCGAGTTCTCTAAAATATGTTTCGGTATTTTTGATATCGATGACCTAAGGTCAGGTACGAGGCATGACCTCTCCATTGGAAATACATGGGAAAAATGGTTTTTACGGAATAACTCAGTAACGGATGGTGATAGAGCATTTATTTTGGCTGTATTAGACTCGCCTGGGCTTTGCGGTTCTAATGATATGCATTTAATATAATTTGACCCTGACCTGACCTCAGGTCAGGTCAAATCCTTGATTTGACCTAGCAAGGTCAAGTTATATATCATTCGATTTGGCTTGCTTAGAGGATTCATATAGTTCAAGTCGTTTTGCTTTATCTTTACTTGTTCAGATGTAATGGCCGAAAAACTGAATTGACATGTTATCTCTATGACGGGCATGTTTTGACCTCTCGTGACCTTAAATGTTACCTGACAAAAAAATGGTTCAAATGTTTTCGATGGAGAAGTGGATGGGCAGCCCAACGCCGTTTACCGTTTTTCGCTACCTACCGTGGTTCTCGAGATCTTAGGGGGGGCGGGTACGCGCCCCCCGTCAATGCGAAGGTGGCTCAGGCCCCCGTCAATGCGCGTGTTAATGTCTGATAGCCATAAAGATATCTTCATCTAAAGTACCTTAATGCCTGTTTTTTGTTGTTTTCAGTGCTCTTCGCCCTAAGTGGTTTTATGAATAAAAAGGGAAAATCTGCTAAAAGACAGCTGACCAGGGTGAATACCCGCCCAAATGTGAAGACGGAAGCTTAATTGAAAAGTAAAACTCTTTCGACAGACAGGTATGTCACGGTAAATATTTCTGGAAATGCATAATGTGGAATATATATATATATATATATATATATATATATATATATATATATATATATATATAACATAAACGTAAGGTGAAATTATGCTGTGCCAGTCCGTCGAGAGCCTCACTGTTGATATCACCAATAATTATGCTATATAACACTAGTGTACCGCTTCTATGAGTGGGTGGTATGACACTGCGAGTTTGTTGGTGCCAATTTTGTTTAAGAATGCAGTCTGATGTAAGGAACTGCGTCTTTACGATTTAGCAGCAGTTGCCACATAAAGGTTATCCTCACCTCTTTCTGTTGCTCAGGTTAATAGCTTCTAAGGTAATCACTTCTCATATCATTGCATTAGGGTAACATTGTACCGTTTTAAACGGTGTTGCAGGCGGTCATATAAAAGTTACAGACAAACTACAACCAACCCAACTTAAACAAACAAACTTCCAACAGTTAATAGCGTGGTTGGTCGTGAGCGTTATTTATTTTAGGCATCATGGTTCAGTCAAGCAGCTCATATTCAGGGTTTAACCAAAGGCCCTTAAACCGCGGAATTTATACCAGCTTACAAAATAATATCAAGGGTTTCAACACGCTCAAACCATCATAACCCATAAAACACCCCCTTAACAATGCTGGTTTTGCAGGTTTTCCTGATACTGTGCACTGCGACGGTCGTAGCTACCACTGCACTTGTGAGGACGCGCTGGACGAGGATGTGAAGTGTGAGCACGGACACCTTGGGAGGAGCGGAAAGTTCAAGTGTGACCAGTGCTCCTACGACATGATGGAGCATCAGACCACACACACTGTCGAACGGCGGCTCCCCTGTGACCAGTGCAGTAAGACATTTACACTACGGCGTAATCTGGTGCAACACATTAAATACAGGCACGCCACCATCAAGCCTTACAGCTGCGACGTCTGTGGCAAGTCATTTCTACGCCCAAGTTGTCTCGCCGTACACAAGCGAATGCACACCGGCACCATTGTGGCACAGTGCGAACAGTGCGGCAAAAAGTTTACTCACCGTGGCAATTACAACACACACATGAAGTCACATGACGGAGTAAAGCCTCACAAGTGTGAGATGTGTTCGGCCCGGTTTGTTCGGCGAGATCATCTGACGATACACATGCGGACGCATACTGGTGAGCGGCCGTACCCTTGTGATATATGTGACAAGGCGTTCTCTGTGAGAAGCAATCTTCTGCAACATATCCACGCTGTGCATGCTGGCCTCAGACCTTACAGCTGCGAAGTTTGTGGCAAGTCATTTTCACAAGCAGGTAGTTTCACCAAACATAAGCGAGTCCACACCGGCACCATTGTGGCACAGTGCGAACAGTGCGGCAGAAAGTTTACAAGCCGTGGCGCATACAAGGGGCACATGAAGTCTCATGACGGAGTAAAGGTTCACAAGTGCGAGGTGTGTTTGGCCGGGTTTGCTCGGCGAGGTCACCTGACAAAGCACATGCGGACGCATACCGGTGAACGGCCGTTCACCTGTGAGATATGTGACAAAGCTTTCTCTGAGAATAGTAATCTTCTGCGACATATCAACGCTGTGCATGCTGGCCTCAGACCTTACAGCTGCGAAGTTTGTGGCAAGTCATTTTCAAAAGCAAGTAGTCTCAGCAGACACAAGGGAATCCACACCGGCACCATTGTGGCACAGTGTGAACAGTGCGGCTGAAAGTTTATAAGCAAAAGTGCATACAATAGACACATGAAGACGCTTGAGGGAGTTAGGGGCACAAGTGTAGGTTGTGTTCCGGATGGTTTGTACGGCAATGTCGGCTGAAGACACGTATGTGGACACTGTTGAGGGCAGCTGTACGCTTGTGTTTGCGTTGTGAGCCTTTCTCAGGCATCGCCATGCTATGAACTAGAATATTATTCCTCTTAGCACTTTGAATGCAAACATCAACCACTAATAAAAACGGCTGTTCTGTGTAATGGCGCTTGCAGGCTGCTTTGGCAACCTGTTCTGTTGGGAAGTGGTGTCAATTTACCAATAAGTTGGACGGCTCAGATGTCCGGTGTTGCGAAAGATTCCCTTTCCATACCTTTTCATGTACAGTTACACTTTGGTAAGAATCGCCGTCACTCCTGTGTGATGCGAATTTGGAAAAATACATGTCGGATGTCCGTGGCAAATTCTCTCTGTGACCAGCCTTCCTTTTGTATCTCGGTTGTGATGGCAAAATGGAAGTTCCGGGCGGCTTAGAAGTATATATATATATATATATATATATATATATATATATATATATATATATATATATACTGAATTAAACGACCATTACGTGATTAACGTGATATATACTTGAGATACGTATATATACATATACATGATTTATACGTGATATATACGTGATATATACGTGATGAAAAGGCCATCACGAAGATCATATCGCAAAACACAACAACAACTGATCCAAACACCAAACTCAGACTCAACATCTACTACAGCAGCCCTAAAACATCCAATCTCATTATGCAAAAAAAACATCTCAAAGAAGAGCACGACACTCAAGCAGACCAATGTAATATACCAGTTCCGATGTAAGGCCGGGATTGCGCAACCCGAAATGTATGTTACCTACCATATCTCAGCAGACGACTCACCATGCACCTACAGGAAGGATCACCTAAACAACACATGCAGGACTACCACAACACAGATATCAAACGAAACATATTGACAGAAAACACCACAGTCCTAGCACAGTGCACCGATCATCGCAGACACTAGAAACACTGTACATCCGAGACACGTCACCCATCATCAACATCCACACCAAACAACTCACACGCTTTCCCCTATATGACAGGAATATTCGGTGAATATTTAGGAAGCATTGTAAGCGTGTTGTATTCCTGTTATTTGTGATATGTGATGTGTTAGACGTGATTGAGGTGTTAGCTTGGTATTTTTGTGATGAAGGATCATTTGTTGTTATGCTGTGCGCTTTCATATTAGGATTCAAAAATTCAAACTGATTAATACTTCTAAAGAGCGTCGATTTTGTGTGTGATCATGCCATAAGCTTGGTGAAATATTACTATGTGAAACTTAAACTTATTTTATGTCCTTTGCTACGGCTTTGCACAAACATACCGAAAATTACATTAAACTTATTCGTGTTATTGAATCTAAATCTAAAAAACTTTCTGCGGCTAAACAAGCAATTGTATTTTATGAACAATATATATATATATATATATATATATATATATATATATATATATATATATATATATATATATATATATATATACAATTATATACAATATCATATTTAACGCCTTAGATATTTCACGCTCAGTAGTGGAATAAAAGACAGCTCCCTACTTTAAGCGAGCAGATCGTGATGAAATGCGTAGAAGCCTTGGGGTTGTTCCATGGGATGAACTGTAAGATATAGAGTTAGAAGATGATCTAGATACGTTTTTCTAACGCGTCATGTGTGACGTCATTCCACTTGCCACCTTACGCCTCCGTTGCCCTGATTACCCTGGACCCTGATTTGAAGCTGGGATCTGATGTGTGCTGAAAGAGAAAGGAACAGTGCATTTTTGCAACTTTTCACTGATGAGCACGGTAGAAAATGGGCACGTGTGTAACACATGTTCACAGTTGAATGACACAAGTTCACAGTTCTTTATTTTACACGTTCCAGGCGAAGCAGTTGTTTAATTAAGACGAAATTATTTTCACTTTTGATAATTTATTGGCTAATGGTAGGTACCTGTGTTCACTGGCGGTGGAACGGTGACGAGGGGGCACCGGCGCACGATGCCCCCTCCCCCGTGAATCAAATTTTAACACTAAACCTATGGCGTTGACCGGAAAGAAATGGGTTGAAAAGTTCATGGTGCCCCCCTGAATTCGGATGTTGCGCCGTCACCGTCTATGTGAAAAGGGTTTGAAGGGGCAGCTAGTTGCCTGAGATGGCCAATTGGTGTGAGAAGTTTTGCGCATTATAGTCCTATCGGGGTCCCTGAACAAAATGGTATCTGATCATCATTGTCCACTCCAGGGGAGTATGGCCTAGCGAGTAACGACGCCATATAACTGTAGCTGTTGCTGGTTTGGTAAACCCCATTGATTGCAGTTTCAAGTGTTTTAACCCTCACCCTGCTGCGGTGTTTGAGCACCCCCACGGTGTTTCCAAAGCATCCGAAACAGCGGCGCGGGGCTCTATTGTTTGTGCGTCCTGATTTATTTACGCAAATGTCTCTTAAATTAAGTCTGGGGTCATCACATATAGCCTCGGCAGCTGCAGTGCCCTAAAAGTCCAATTACCGTTGAGGTCTGGGTCATCTCAGGTCAGCCCACCAGGCCAGATCAAGCGATATCAGTTCCTTTTCTAAGTGGTACCAGGGAGGAAATGTATAATGTAATGATCTGACCATAGGCTTAGGAACCGGGGGCCACTGCCTCCCCCCCACATAAAGGTTGCCTTGAAAACTGGAAATGAAGCTTACCTGGACCCTTGAGTTGATCTGAGGCCCTATGAGTCGATTTAAGGCCCCTGAACTGGCCTCTGGTGCCCTATGAGATAATATGGGCCCTTTGAGCTTATCTAAGGTCCCTTGAGCTGGGTTTGGGTCCCCTGAACTGTTTTAGGGTCCCTAAGCAGAGCTGGCAGTCGTAAGATTGAATGGGGCCTCTTGGGCTAGTCAAAGACCCTCTATAAGCCCACCTGGGGCCTCTGATCGGAGCGGGCCCCCAAAGTTAATGTGGTGCCCCCTGTGCCAAACTTGGGACTCGAGGCTAGTCTGGGGCTTCTGAAGAGTTATAGGGCCCCTGAGCTGATCCCGGGGCCATAAGCTTGACGTGGCCACCCTGACCTGTGGGTTCATGAGCTGAGCTGGGCCCTAAGCTGACTTGGGGCCCCTAAGCCGAACCAAACACGATGCTACCGCTGCCAGAGATACGGCCACGTAGCTACGTCGTGTAAAGGGCAGGAACAATGTCGGGAAGTGTTCGTCGGTGGTTCAATATATTAGAAATAGAAATGTACCAATGAAACATTTTTATGTCGGTACAGTACCATAAACATCTGATAAGAAACCTTGACGAAGTTTTTTGTGGGAATTTTCTTTGACATTGATCCTTCTTTGACAACATTGACGGGAATTTCTTTATCCTCTTTCAGCTTGCCCTCCAAAGAACATACATAAGATGGTTCGTAATCGGCTTAAAGCTGGGGGGAATTACCCCTGGTCAAAAATTTGGGAGTGGCCGCCTCTGTCTCCTCAGTAAAAGAGCTTATGGAAAAGCCCCTCCTCCCTCGTATTGGATCTTCAATCCCTACGATTGTTCGAGCGTTCGCTTTAGTACGATACTTCTTAAAGGTTTTTTGGAGTTATCTGGAGTTTACAGAAACTGCTTTATCTGGTAACTTCTTCGGGTATTTTCCGCTTTATGCGACGCATCCAGCATGTCTCAGCCTCAACAACAACAACAGCGTCTCAACCCAAGAGAGAGAAGGGCTTCTTGTGATTCAATTTAGGGGAAGCTGCGATGAATGTATATTTAATGTATGAGTTTGATAGAGTATCTTACTTGAGAGCTAAATTTAAACTTTAAGGGAGCGTGTTGAGCGGTGAGTTATATGTGTTTTGTGAAGCTCACCAGGGAGGGTCACATTCTGCCCTAGCCAGTCTGCAAAGTGTGGCAGCAGGCCAAACGTGTCGCACCAGCCATCTAAAATTCTTGCACCACCAGCCACCAAAAATTCATACCAATCTTCCATATACTAGGGAGAAAAACGCTCCCATTCTTACCCATGAGATGCAATGCTACCTCTTGTATTTATTAGTTCGTTATGGACTTTTATAAGGCCCTCACCTGTGTCTTTATAACCATTCAACTCGGAACCTCAAAAAATTAACCATTATTTGCTTGGTTTTCAGTGTCACATCACACCAGTCTCAAAAATTTGCACCAGGTTTATAAAATCAACCTGGTACACCACTTGCTTCTGTCCCCAAGGGCCCTTGCACTGACAAGATCTCCAAAAATGCAATACTTTGCACACTGGTGACCGAGTGCCATCTGTGTTTCTTGTTCTGCTCTGAATGGATTTTTGCAGTCTCAAAGGTACATGGGAAAAATTGTGGCAAGCATTTTTATGTTTCAAAAGGATTTGAATATTTTTTCAAGAAGGTTAAACTGGCATTTAGGTATCACCAAAGCCATGGAGTGATTTTGATCCATTTTTTGTGTGCTGATGGGCAAGTCTATCTACAATGTGTTGAGTCACTGTAGTGAAGGGGAGAGTCATTCCAAGCTTCAAATGGATGGGGAGGGATTGCTTGTTTACCATTTATTGTGACTACCTCCTGACTTTTACTTTTATTGGAATGTTTCTTACAAATTTTGGCTTACCTTCCTTGAAACAGTCATTTGTCTGAAATATTAATGATAAGAATGATTAATTGTTGGATTAAGAATGAAACCAATTTCCTCCTTAGACTAAATATAGGAGTTTTGCACCTCCTGCCACTGTTAACAAAACACTAAATATACTGAAGTAGCCATCTGGTAAGCATATTGTAGCCAGCTGAGAAAAATGATTTGTTCACCATACCAGAGTGACATTTACTCCTTTTTACTGTGCTAGTCTGAACGTGCGTACTTATGGTTACGAGAGCATGTTAATGAATTAATGTTTGCCTTGGTCACATCATTTTCCCCTGCCTTCGAGCTGTTTCAATTAATAAAATTAGAAAAATTACAAGAATATAACCTTTTTCAAAAATAATGTTTTTCTTGTACATTTAAAACATATTTTGATTCCATGTGTACCCTTGCATTTGCATAAAAGCATCATAAAACATAGACTTTCAAAGATCCAACAGAAAAAAATCATTCACACCAACATGATGTCACACCATGGACTGGCCCTTGCTCTCAGGGGGTTTTGCAGCTTGGATTGGGTGATCAAAACATTGTAGTATAGAAAATTGCAAAGAAGTAACTTACAGATTAGTTTTCTTTGGAGTTACAATATAATTTTATGCAACTAAAATTATGTTTGGAGTTAAAATTTAGAAATTGGAAACCAAATTTCAGGGGAGGAGACCATCAATCTTTCAGGGAAGTGCCGTGACCAGGTGAAGTGTTTTGGTTGCACCCGCCCAGAATTTGAACATTTGTGAATGTATTATTGACTGAGGATTACTATTGCTGACTGTACGGTCTACTAGGGCTTAAACACGATAACAAAAACCCAACAGCATTCCAGGCCTTATAGTGTGCTGTGAGAAAGCTCATGGATATCAAAGAACCCTGTGAGTCTCTTGGCCTTTGGATGAATTATGAGCTGCCCCCAACCTTGTTAAACATTAGAATTAAATATTGTTGCAATGCTCACCAAGAACCCATCAGCTTTAGAACATTGTAGTTTTACTTAAACTAAGCATACAGTTCTTAACTTCATGTATGATTTCAAAGCTCTCTGCTTCTATGTTAACCCGAGAAGGAGAAACCCAGGGAAGAGACTTTTCAGGGAGGGTCATTGCATGTTCAGGGTGGCACCTGGGAAATTTCAGGGATGACTGAGAGACCATGGTCGTAAGCAAAGTTGACTCCAGGATTCCCAAATGCGGGTGTGGGGGCAACTACCTAGGGGAAGGGGGCACCATCTGGAACAGGGGGTGACAATTTTGACTGGCAAAACCTATCAGGTGGGCGCAAAATCATATTGATGGGTGCTGATTTTCGCATCCTGGGGGAGGGGGTGGGAACCTCTGCCATCCTGGATCCTTTTATACGGATAAACCCTGAGACAAGCACTGAGGGAGATGTGAAACCAGTGTTTTGGTTTCTCTGATATCCGCTTACAGGAGTCCCTGAGACCAGCACTCTGTAGCCTTTGAGACAAAGACTGTGTTGCTCCCGAAACTAATGCTAGGGACACAGGTGGAGATCTTGGGGATGGGCCGAAGGGTAAGGCCCCTGGGTTTTGGGTATCCCATAGATTTTGAGCAGGGCCTGTATTGCTGTGTCAGCGTTAACCCATCCAGGATCCCAATCCCTCTGGGTCGAGAAGAGGTCCCCAGCCTTGACGTGAACTGTTTCTAAGGCAAAACATCGGGGCCCCCGGGACCAACACTCCGGGAGTTGAGATCAACACTCTGGCTCCTGAGACCAGTTATCCCGGGGAGGGGACTCCAGTGAACAAGAGCTCGGGGCACCCTGAGATCAACACCCGAGTGTCGCCGGTCTGATCGGGGAACCTTGGTGGGCTTAGGGCACTTCGACTACTTGGTCATTTTGCTGAATGGCCAGAATCTGTGCCTATATTGACCCCAGGAGGGCCTTTGGCCCTAAAGATCTACTCTTGGCTGGTCATGGGCTCCTGAGCTGATCTGTAGGCTCCGCACCCAGTCTTGGGGACCCTGGCTAGTTTTTGTCCCCTTACTTTGCGTTGAGTACTTTTTAGCGACTTGTTCTCGGTGCCCCATAGCGAGTGTATGGCCCCTGGTTATCTGAGTAACAGGCTATATTGACCTCTTTTATTGCCCAGATCCATAACTTATAGTATGATCGTTTGTCACTTCATAGCATTAGAGTAACGTTGAACCCTTTAATATTGCTGGTGTTGCAGGTGTTCCTAATACCGTGTACTGAGAACCCCATAGCTATCACTGCACTGTTGAGGACGCGCTGGACAAGCATGTGAAGTGTGACCACGGATACCTTGGCAGGAGCGGAAAGTACAAGTGCGACCAGTGTTTCTACTCAACAGACATCTTTTACGACATGAGGGAGCATCAGACCACACACTCTGTCAAATGGCGGTTCCCCTGTGACCAGTGCAGTAAGACGTTCAGTCGGAAGTGCCATCTGACGCAGCACATCCGGGCGGTACACGATGGCCTCAGGCCGCACAGCTGCGACGTCTGTGGAAAAACGTTTGCAACGGCGAGTCATCTCACAGTACACAAGCGCATCCACACCGGCACCATTGTGGCACAATGTGAACATTGCGGCACAAATTTTACCGACCGTAGCAGCTATAAAAGACACATGCAGTCACATTACGGAGTAAAGCGTCACAAGTGTGAGGTGTGTTTGGCCCGGTTTGTTCGCCGGGGTGACCTGATGAGACATGTTCTGGTGCATACTGGTGAGTGACCATACCCTTGTGATATATGTGACAAAGCGTTCTCTGAGAAAAGTAAACTTCTGCAACATATCCACGCGCTGCATGCTGGTCTCAGACCTTACAGCTGCGAGGTTTGTGGAAAACCATTTTCACGAGCAGGCCATCTCACCAGGCACAAGCGCATCCACGCCGGCACCACTGTGGCACAGTGTGAACAGCGTGGCAAAAAGTGTACAGACCGCAGCACTTTCAGCAGACACATGAAGTCCCATGGCAGAGTAAAGGCTCACAACTGTGAGGTATGTTCGGCCCGGTTTGTTGAGCGAGTTAACTTGATGAAACACATGCGGACGCATACCGGTGAACGGCCGTACCCCTGTGTTGTATGTGACAAAGCGTTCGCTCTGAAAAGTTCACTTGTGCAACATATTAACGGTGTGCATGCTGGCCTCCGACCTTACAGCTGTGATGTCTGTGGCAAGTCATTTACACGAGGAAGCTATCTCACAGTACACCAGCGAATGCATACCGGCACCATTGTGGCACAGTGTAAACAGTGCAACAAAGGGTATATAGACCGTAGGACATACAACAAACATATGAAGATACATGATAGAGAGAAGGTGTGCAAGGACCCAACGACACATTGTTGAGAGCAGACGCATGCTTGTGTTTGTACTGTGATCCTTTTCCAGGTATTGTCATGCTATGATGTGGGATATTATCCCTGTTAACACACATGAATACAAACATAGAGGAATTAACCAAAACGGGTGATGTCTTGTATAGTTTGCAGGTTTCATGGATAACTTGTCCTGTTGGAGAGCGGTGTCAATTTAATAAAATATTGGCCGTATGACCCTGGCAGTTTGTGCGCCGTTAAAGCCCCCTAGAAATATTACCAAAAATCGATGGCTGAAATATCCAGTGTCGCGGAAATTTCCCTGTACATGCACAACTGCACTTCGGTAGCAATCGCCGCTGTTTGTGTTACGTTAGGTGAATTTTGACAAATATATGCCTGTGGTCACTTCCTTCTGTGGCTGGCTTTCCCATCTTGGGTTAGCCCTGATTAGAAAATGTAACTTCGGAACTGCGTCAAAGTGATAGTGAAAGTGATTATATATACTTGATATATAAGGCCTAGATATTCCATGCTCTTTATTAGACCTAAAGAAAGTGTTCTTCTTTAAGCGAGCAGATTTTGATAAAATGCGGAGAAGCCTTAGGGCAATTTCATGGCTTGCGTTGTTATAGCCAGTGCTAGAAGATGGCCCAGGAATAATCTATGACATCCGCAATGTGCCATGCGTGACTTTATTCCATCTGTCACCGTACGCCGACGTTGCGCGCCCTGGTTTGACATCTGACATCTCAAATGCTCTCGGAAGTGAAGAAACCGCCTGGCAACATATGAAACGTAATAAAGTCTAGGAAACCAGCAGCAGTTCCTAACACAGGCGAGTGTTTTCTTAAACCCCTCGGTCTATGGGGAAACTTTATGGTACCCAAACTTTGTTTATTATTGGGGAACGTTTTGCGTTCTTTTGTCATGCTTATCAGAATTCAACCTATGTAAACTACATAGGAATCGCGCCTTCCAAAAAACTTTTGCGAAAATGGGAATTAATGTCGGCGGAACTCTGGTCCGGGTTGCCAATAAGACTTATGGTCTCAATTAATGACCAATAATTAAAAATTTTCCTTAATAAATGTGAGCACCTTCCAAAAACGGCAACACGCGTAACGACGTTTATGCTGCAATGGTCTTTGAATTGTGTCTACTGTGAAAAAGAAGAGTCAGGTAGACTGCATCCAGCATATTGGAAATAGCATACAACTACAATTTTCAGCTCCGTGTGACAGATGAGGCGTGCGTCACATTGAGTATGTAACAGCCAGCATACTTTCTGCACCTCTGATGAAGAGAACATGATACGTGGAGAGAGGTCATGATCCGATATGAAACATCCCGGGCTGTATTTTGTAATATGGGTGGACACTCACCTTGCTCTCAGTTTTGCTATCTCAAACTTTGTTGGAGGTGAGTTCTTGACTTGCGCAGGTCACCTGACATGAGATGACCGAGCTTTGAAGTTTTATAAGAAGTTTCAGAATCGATCAAGAATGAGGTGCGCATGTACGGCTGTTCTTGATGTCACCGTTTTTCTGCCTCCGGAAAAAGACAAGGGGGTGCTGGAACACTCGCCCCGTGGAGCGGGGCTAAGCGTTATGTTTGTTTGGAAGGATTTAAAGTCGGAAGAAATTCGACCGGAATAGAAAGGAAGACTGAGGAGTGCAATATCTTACGGTGAAGTGTCTTTTTCCTTTCCTTTTTGTTCGCCGGCATAGTTTGTAAGTATGATTTTTACGAAAAATATATACTGTCTGGTCGGGCCCCATAGCTATCCTAGCCCCTGTAAGAAGAGACCGGGCCCGCATGTTCTGGATCTGCTCTTGGACTCAGGCAAAATTTGAATCGACCCAGAGTCGACGTCACGTCTGGTGCGTCCTGTGCAAAATGTTAGGGTTATGTCGGCCTGGTGGCATTTTTCGATAACACGTCCTTCAGTACAGGGATCGAAAACTTCCCATTTTGACATTCTAAACGCCCCTTAATGTCTGATAGCCACAAAGATATCTGCATCTAAAGTACCTAAATGCCTGTTTTTTGTTGTTTTCAGTGCTCTTCGCCCTAAGTGGTTTTATGAATACAAAGGGAAAATCTGCTTAAAGACAGCTGACCAGGGTGAATACCCGCCCAAATGTGAAGACGGAAGCTTAATTGAAAAGTAAAACTCTTTCGACAGACAGGTATGTCACGGTAAATATTTCTGGAAATGCATCATGTGGAATATATATATATATATATATATATATATATATATATATATATATATATATATATATATATATATATAAACTTAAGGTGAAATTATGCTGTGCCAGTCCGTCGGAGCCTCACTGTTGATATCACCAATAATTATGCTATATAACACTAGTGTACCGCTTCTATGAGTGGGTGGTATGACACTGCGAGTTTGTTGGTGCCAATTTTGTTAAGAATGCAGTCTGATATAAGGAACTGCGTCTTTACGAGTTAGCAGCAGCAGTGACCCAAAATAGGTTTTGCGCTAGGGTGTCGAGTGGAAAATTCAGCTCGGAATGTATGGCGAGTGAGTGGAAAATTCCCCTCAAAATGTATGGCAGAGTAAAAAAATTTCCAATTTGGTACTCAGGTGGTAAACTCTCAGAGCCCTTGTTTGAACTGAGCGATGGATATTTCCTTTAATTTTCTCAAAGTAAATATTGCTAAATCGTCCCCAAAGCAGAATTGTTTCACCATTACCATGTGAAAAATTTGGGTTAAGCAGGTAAATCTTTACCAACTGAAGCCCCCTGATGCAGTCTCCAATTTTCTTTAAGGAATTGTTGCATTTCCACAAATAAAAAACTTTTTTGGGGGCCTCTGAGACCAACCTTTGGGGGAAAGAACTCTGGGAGCCAAGAAGAATAAAATTTGTGGGATGAAGATCAACTCTTGGGGGCTTCCCTAGACCAACTCTTGTGCCCCTCCTCTCCTCTCTCACACGACCAGCTCTAAAGGGCCCCTGAGACGAATTATCGGGGCCCCCCTTAGACCAACTCTGCAGAGGGGGCCTCCGAGACCGGCAGGTGGTGAAAAATGAAAAGGGATTTTTTTCATGCAATACCTAGTTCCAGAATTAATTATCTACGCATACACTGTATAGTTTTCCTGTCCGGGACAACGCCCCTCCTATACCTATACCTATAGTTATCGGAATTTTGGAGGCCACTCCTGACCTCAATCACTGCACCTCGCATACACCTATGCTAGGGCCCAGTAGAGCCTTGGTTTACAGTTAACCAACCCAGACGAAACTACAAACTTTCTATCATGGCAGTAAACTCTTCCAGACTCTTGCTAAAAGTTTCTTTTCTTTACCTGTCAATCCCCTGCTCCTCTTCACATATCTACTCACCTTCATATGAATATTCTGCTTTCCATCAATCTAATCGAAGCTACAGCCTTCTTTCTGTTGTTTATTCCCTTCGTCTACAATCAGCCAGGCGTGGCTGGTTGCGACAGCGTCAGAGCGACTACTATTTTAAATTTCTGATCGCTTCCCGCTTGCCGGTCGCATGAGCTACATAATTTGCATTTCAAAAATTGCTCTAAATTAATTTTCTAAATGCTTGTAGACTAGAAAATTATACAACTAAAAGAACACCGAGAGGAAGACTAGCAATGTTTTGTCAAAAACGAATAAGAAACCGGCCTTTCAAAAAGCCTAAAGATGCCGCTTTTATTTACTAGATGTAAAGACAGCGATTTGGTAAGTCCACGCCGTAGACCAGTCATACAAAAAAAGCGCCGATGTTTGAAGGGTAACTGGATGCATTCTTGTTGCCTAAAAAATCATTTAATGAAAATGTAGACTTTCAATGTATTCAAGTACCGGACACTTTCAGTTCAACTTAAATATCAGCATATTTATGCCTAGGGTGTCATGGGGTGTCATGAGTGGATTTGGGTGTCACAGGGTGTGGACGCAGCAATGAAGGGCTGATATGGATAAAAATTATTTCCTTTGCAATAAATGGTCAATTTTCTACGATACAATGTCAAAAAATATGCTGCATAGCATACAAATTTCAAGATAATTACTTTTAACAACAAGATGACCAAAAATGTTTTTTTTCACTATTCTCGGTACCAGAAATACAAAAACAACTTTTCAAAGACGTAAGCCTAGAAATCATGTGCACAGATAAACTGTTTTCCAGAAATGTATCTTTCAAAGCTGTCAGCTCATTTTTTGGCAACATAAGGCTAGGGTGTCTAATTTTCCACTCACCAATTTTGTGAGTGGTGGCATTTAGTGGCGGTGTTCACCCATTGGAACTTTCTCTGGTGGGGCAGGGGGCACTGAGCGTCTTGCCCACGCCAGAATTTTGATTCATTTGTTCCACTGAAATTGGTGGGGATAAGGATGCCAGGTATAATTGGCCAGAAAAATAGAAATCGCCAGATTTTCTTTCAGAAAAGCGAAAGACACCCATAAGAGCAGAGTTAATTTGGCGATCTTCTAGTCGATTCTGCTGCTCTCTTTTTCCAGTGGATGCTGGTAGAGGAGGTAATGGAACTGGCCTTTGTAGTAAGTATTGTTGAGTAAAATGCAATAGTAGTAAGTATTGTTGGAAAGGAGTGGAAAATTCAGCAAAAAAAACATAAAAGTGAGTGGAAAATTCTGCTTGACTGGGTGTCGTTCTGCACCCAACACCCCAGGTTTTGGGACACTGAGCAGCAGTTGCCAGATAAAGGTTATCCTCACCTCTTTCTGTTGCTCAGGTTAATAGCTTGTAAGGTCATCACATCTCATATCATTGCATTAGGGTAACATTGTACCGTTTTACAATGCTGGTGTTGCAGGCAGGGTTGGCAAAATACCGGTAAAAACTAGGTTTATGCCAGCCAGTGGCATAAAATGGTAAATACCGGTATTTACCAGGAAAAAGTGGCCAAAACTGGCAAAAACTGGCAAAAACCTTTAAACTGACAATGATAGACCAGAAAGACATTTAAAGGCCATAGAGCAGTTGTAAATGTGAAGAAATTGATGACATTGGCGTGGTCTCTGGTCAAGACTGATGTGTAAGCAGTTATTTTATTTTCTAGGCATCATGGTTCAGAATGCTATGAAGAACCATCTTGCACCAAAACTCTGGAAAATGTCAAAATGTCAAAAGTGATAAATTCTAATCCGTAGGTACCAGACGTACATCACTGAAAACGTGGAAATGTCAGATTAGAAAATCAGCCTGGTTTCAAACATTGCCAAATCCTACCTTTATTCTTCTTTAGTGACGGGCACTCAGTTTCCAATGTCTGAATATGCGTCGGCTTTGGGCCTTTGGTATATTTTTGTCCACTATTTTGAATGGAAGCTGATTATTCCTCTCATTTTTAAATAAGCAGTTCGTCGATTTTGCTGACTGAGCAAACAGAACAGTGGCATTTCTGAATGGCACACTTTGAACCCTCCTCGGGTAGTAGGTGTTCAGAGACCGATAATTTAATGACATTTGATATTCAAGCAAAGCGTTTGACTCTCTCTGCTGTAAAATTCAATTCTAAAGAAGTCAAGGTTCTTTAATTGCTGATTTAGCCTAGCATGATGATATTACAGATCATTCGATTCGGCTTGCTGCGAGTATTCCAATGGCCTACATTTTTTTGCTCTAACTTTACCAGCACAGATAAAATGACTGAAACCTTTATTTACATGTTATCTCTATGGTGACATGTTTTGACCTATAGTGACCTAGAATGTGACCTGAAAAAGGTTGAAATTTTTTCGGTAGACACTTGGATGTACTCTCGAACGCTGTTTACTTTTTTGCTATCTAGCGTGGTTCTTGAGATCTTAGGGGGGCGGCGGGTACCCCCTGTCAATGTGAAAGTGACTCAGACCTCCGTCAATGCGCGTGTCAAACACCCCCCCTCCCACCAGTGTGTCAGAAACTGGTATTGCGCCTCGATGCCGAGTGTACAATTCATATTGGGAAATATAGTCGGCGAGTGGAATATTCAAGTAATATTTTGAGAGTCAATTAAAGCCCTATTACATCCCTCACTTATTTACAGTATAGAAATGAATTTTCCACTAAAATTGTTTTTAGTTCTATACTTTTGATGAGTTCATAAACACCAGGGCTATTGAATTCGGCTGAAAAGGCACCACTTGAAAAGTGAGTGGGAAAATAAGTAAAATAATACCACACAGAATCGAGTGCAAAATCCAACTTGTTCAGTTGCGGCTCCCCACCCAGCGCCCTGGGATTTGGAAGTGGGTGAAGGTGGATCTGAGGCACAATGGGGCGGGTATAAATAATTATTGTGGGCAATTGAAGCTCCTAACTGCTAATGGAACGCTTACAAATCAAATAACAAGATTCAATGGAAATGTGTATCTTCCGTAGCGTCTTCGTACAAATTGTCGTGTTGCAGGTATTATTTTACTTTCTTGGTGATCAGAGATTTTCTTCACGCGAACAGGAGACATCTAATTAAAAGGACGTCGTTCAGGCGGCACCATGCGTGGCGAGCATTTTCCCACTAACCACATATCTAAAAAAAATTCCGTTCGAGCTGAGCGTGATCGGGAGCAAGTAGCTGTAAAAAGTAAAACGAAGCTTTTTGTTATAGATTCTTCTCAGGAAAAAATTATATGCAATTTGAAAATGAGCGTTGATATCATGAGCGTCGCCACCTGCAAAAATGAGGGGGCCAGCCAAAATTCAACTTCATGCGAACAAGAAATTTACCACGTTAGGATAAAAAGCTTTTCGAATCTGGGCTCCTCGTTGCGTTCCGCACCGGCTGGTTATAAAAACATCCGATACTCTCCTATCTTGACTGAGATTAGGATTTTTTCCAAAAAGTCCAATGCCGGGTGGAATAAGAGGAAGTGTAGTTTCAACCTGGTTTTCTTTTAGTCAAAGCTCAGTATGCCTAGATCCGCGCCTGTTATTTAACACGCGCCCCGCTGGAGTCCCTGGCATGACGCACCCCGCTGGGGGGGCGTTTATCGCCCCCTCCGTATCTCATTCCCCACAAAAGCTAAAGGAAAATTACGGGCGGTGCTCGAAAGCTCTTGACCAGACGAAGAGATGTTATACGGATGATTTTTATGTCAGGTCAATATTGAGGTCAGCATAGGTCAAGGAAGGTCCCATAGGCTTACGACAGAGCAATGTACGTTGCCCTCTCTAGATCTGCCCTCAGGGGAGCTAGAGCAAACATTTATGCATCATTGGATTCCTCTTATCGCGAGGAATCGAATGATGTATAATATGACCTTTCTAGGTCAAATAGTGAAAATGACCTGACCTCGAGGTAGGTCAGGGTCACAGAGTGACCTGGTATGGTCATGTTGCATATCAATGGACTCCCCGTGACAATATAAGAACAATGGAAGCGAAATGGGAGCTTTATCTCAATTCAGTGAGAAGTTATTGGCAAAACAATCACTCTATGCTCTCGTGACCTGACATGGCCTTTAAGAGGTCAGATACTCAAAACTTCAACTTTATGGTTAAGATCGTGGTAAAAATAGACGGCTGGAGTATTTTCGGCTTTATCTATCCAGTATTTACTGAAAACGAGCCCATTCTATTTTTCACCATAGACTTGTAATGGGGTGACCAAAAAATTTACCCCACCTTAGGTCAAGAATATCGAAATTCCGAGATAGCAGATTTTTAGACCCTAATGATCTTATCATATTGTGGAAGTTTTGATTCTGACTCAAAAATTTGGTCAGATGTGTAAAATTGATCAGGGATAAGGTACTGTAAGTTTCGTTGTTCTGCGTATCTTCGTTTTTGCGCTATCTGGTGAAAACCAGGAGGGGGGCGAATTTCGCCCCCCCAGCGGATCGCGTGTTAATATATGCATAACTTGATACGAGCAACATGTCGTGCCTGCTCCCTGGGCTCGTCGTGCTTGCTGCTGGGGTTGTAGTTTAACAGCCCCCTCCAACAGCAAGTACTGAGCGCAGATCACCGGATGTGGCGTCACACCTCGTAGCATATAACACGGGAAAATTAAATGATTCAATATCAAAATTTGTTGCAAAAAGAGGCAATGAATTGAAGATGAAATGCTTATTTATTCATTTGGGATAAACTTTATTACCGTGTATTCTCACAAATTTGTAAGCGGGCAGTGCCATTAGCAGCAGTTTAACACACTTCCCAAAGGTAAAGGAATTCCTCCACGCCCGTGTAACGTCACTCAGGCGTGAAGGAATCCCTCTTGAATGCACCTTTATGTATAGGTATCTTGGTAGTTTAAGATCTTTAAAGCGTAGGACTTAAATATTCTCTTCTATTGGTGCTGGGTGTAACTACTTTAAAGTTTTATTGAGGCGGTTATCTATACATACGCTGGGCCCATACAAGCATTAGCATGCTAACTGATGCTATAGCGTACGCGGTTTCGTATGTTTCAATGGTTGGTGCTGATTATTTTGCTTTGTGCGGCTGGGAGCGTTCAAACAGCGGGAGCACAAATACATTATTGATACATTATACACATTTAGGAATTAGTTTAAAGTCATTTGCTGTATCGTAATGAGACCGAAAAGGTGGCGCGGTAGCGGAGTGGTCAGCGTAGCTGGCTTCCATTCAGCCGACCCGGGTTCAAGGCCCGGCGGCTTCCCTGAACAAGGAGCAATCTGGCTCCCGAGAAACCCTTCCAACAGGGAAAGAGTTGGCGACGCCATATGACCCTGGCAATTGGTGCGTCGATAAGCCCCAATAATTATTATGAGACTGAAAAGTAACTCCAAATAAGCTGTTAACCATTCTTTGACCTAAACCATAAGATTTCAAGATATATTTAAATAATGTTTCTTATTTCTTGCTGGGTCTTACCAGCGAAAAGTCGAGAAAAACAGCTAAGCGATGAGGAACTCCTATGATGCCGAACAGCGCCGCTGCACCGTTCAAAAGGGAGTAGAAGGGTAACGCCGATTTGGAGACCTTTTTAGGCATAAGGGCTAAAAGACATATTTTTTGTATCATCAATATTAATTAACTCATTATTTTCGTTCTTAAAAAAAGTGGTAAAAAGTGGCAAAAACTAACAAAAATAGTTTATGCCAGCCGGTTTTAACCATGGTAAATACCGGTAAAAACCACCCAGTGGCAAAAACCTGCCAACCCTGGTTGCAGGTGTTCCTGATACTGTGCACTGCGACCGCTGTAGCTACCACTGCACTGGTGAGGATGCGCTGGACGAGGATGTGAAGTGTGAGCACGGACACCTTGGGAGGAGCGGAAAGTTCAAGTGTGACCAGTGCTCCTACGACATGATGGAGCATCAGACCACACACACTGTCGAACGGCGGCTCCCCTGTGACCAGTGCAGTAAGACATTTACACTACGGCGTAATCTGGTGCAACACATTAAATACATGCACGCCCCCATCAAGCCTTACAGCTGCGAAGTTTGTGGCAAGTCATTTTCACGAGCAGGTAGTCTCACCATACACCAGCGAATCCACACCGGCACCATTGTGGCACAGTGCGAACAGTGCAGCAAGACATTTCCTGACCTCAGTGCATACAACACACACATGAAGTCCCATGCCGGAGTAAAGGCTCACAAGTGTGAGGTGTGTTTGGCCCGGTTTGTTCGGCCAAATGAACTGACGATACACATGCGAACGCATACCGGTGAGCGGCCGTACCACTGTGATATATGTGACAAAGCGTTTACTCAGAGAAGTGCACTTACGCGACATATCAACGCTGTGCATGCTGGCTGCAAACCTTACGGCTGTGAAATTTGTGGCAAGTCATTTACACGAGCAGGTAGTCTCACCATACACCAGCGAATCCACACCGGCACCATTGTGGCACAGTGCGAAAAGTGCGGAAAAACGTTTATAGACCGGAGCACTTACAACGCACACATGAAGTCACATGACGGATTAAAACTTCACAAGTGTGAGGTGTGTTTGGCCCGGTTTTTTCGGCGAGCTGACCTGATGATACACACGCGGATGCATACCGGTGAGCGGCCGTACCCTTGTGATATATGTGACAAAGCGTTCTACTCAGAGAGGTGGACTTACGCGACATATCAACGCTGTGCATGCTGGCCTCAGACCTTACAGCTGCGAAGTTTGTGGCAAGTCATTTTCACAAGCAAGTATTCTCACCACGCACCAGCGAATCCACACCGGCACCATTGTGGCACAGTGTAAACAGTGCGGCAAAACGTTTGCTGACCTGAGTGCTTACAACAAACACATGAAGACCCATGCCGGAATAAAGGACTCACGAGTGTGAGATATGTTTGGCCCGGTTTTCTCGGGGCCCTAACCTAACGAGACACATGCGAACGCATACCGGTGAGCGGCCGTTCACCTGTGATATATGTGACAAAGCGTTCTCTGAGAGAAGTACACTTCCGCGACATATCAACGCTGTGCATGCTGGCCTCAGACCTTACAGCTGCGAAGTTTGTGGCAAGTCATTTTCACGAGCAAGTAGTCTCACCATACACCAGCGAATCCACACCGGCACCATTGTGGCACAGTGTGAATAGTGCGGCAAAAAGTTTTCTGACCATAGCGCTTACAACAGACGCATGAAGACACGTGACGGAGTAAAGGACACAAGTGCGGGTAGTGTGCCGCATGGTTTGTACGACAGTGTCAGCTGAAAGCACTTATGTTGTTGCTTTGTTATGTGTCTAATTTGTCATTCATACTCCGGACAGAAACACTCACTCTCCTATCAAAATATTTTGAGTTTTTTTCAAATTCCATCTTTGGCTGCCAGAAGAGGCCAGTATGACCTTCTTTTCATAAGAAACATCATGCAAAACTTGACGCTCCAAATTTAATGGGTGACTTTTATCTTCATGTGCCTGCCCGATCAACCCGTACCCGTCTTTTTCGAGTTCCACGGACTTGCGCGATCACTGCACAGTGTGACATCATCTGTCGCCTGCCTCGGCTGGTGAAGCAATTTCAATCTGACCGCGCCGTTTAAACTTTTTTGTTTTGTTACGATTTTAATGTCTTCCTTAGACAGGTGGTTCAATACGCGGCTAGACTAGAAGAAGAACTCAGATGTATGGGGCCACTCATCTGTGCTATTTTAGTTTTTCGCGTTTTCGTGTTTTTAACACTTTTTAGCGATTACCTCTGGGTATGGGCGACACATGACTGCGTACTTGTGTATACTTTTATATTATACGTCTTATGCATTACGTATATTCTTGTAATGTTTTACTGTTTCTGCTTTTTAGAAGGTTTTTGGCCAGTGTGCGCATCTCGTGTAAATTTGATTATTGTCTTAGGTAATGACTTCACCTTTCCGTGGGTAACCCCGTTGGTGATATATTTGAATGAATAAATAAATGTGGACACACTGTTGAGGGAACCGTACGTTTGTGTTTGCACAATGAGTCTTCTTAAACCATTGCCGTGCTGTGAAGTGGAATATTGTGTCGACATTTTATGTCATGCTATAACGATAATATTGTTCATATTATCTCCGTTCATATACATGAATATAATCATCAGACCAGTACCCAAAAGGACTGGTATATTTTACACATTTAACTGTTTTAATGAAAAACTTTGTACCGTTTGGCAGATTATTTCAACATACCCAAAATTGGATGGATGACACCCTGCATGACTGGAGATCTCTTCTCGATCCAGGGGGTCCTGGGTGGTTAAAGCTGGTACGGCAATACAAGGCCTATAAAAAGTCTATGGGAGACCCAAAATCCAGGGGGTCCTGACCCCCCACCCCTCCCCCTGGGATTTCCACACATGACACCATGTGTCGCAAAAGGTACCCTGCACATGTGCACTTGCAGTGCTGCTGTACGTTGTAGTAGCTGCACTTCTATAAGCGTGCTGATTGTGATGAAATGCAGAGAAATTGGTTGTTTCTTGTTGTTTCTTGTCTTGTTGTTTCTGGTTGTTTATTGTTAGAGCAAGAACTGAACTGAGGAAGAGCCGGTGCCAAACGGGAAGCGTTGGGAGTGTCTGGTGGGTGAAAGGAGTGTTTAATACTATCGAATAACAAGTTTTTGAATGGCGAGACTAAAAGCATTGACGGTACGGTAAAAGCATTGAGGCGCTGGACCTGATCCAAGATGAGGACTTTGGTAGTGATGATGACTCTCATGCTGATCTCGTGATAGTACCACCAGAAGCTGTAGAAAATATCACAGATTAAGAGGTTTGCAATGACGAAGAAATCGAGGTTGTTAGCGACGTTGCTGGCAGCCTAGAAGCTTATGTTTGCGCGAGAGAAAAGTCACCTGAGCCCACCAAAAAAAAAAAAACGCAGAAAAACTGAGGAAGAGCCAAGATGGCGGCAGAGAACACTATATTTTACGAGGATGTCGACAGCTACAGCTGGTGTGGGCTTTCGGGAAGAGGAAGTACGCTTTCTTTTGCAAGATAAGTCGCCTGTGATATTATTCGAAGAACTGTTCACAGAAGAAGTGTACAGTCACATCATTTGTGAAACGCTAAGACACGCGGCCAGCACGAAAAATGACCACCTCCAGTAAATGACACACTGCCAGTAAATGATTTCAAGGCCTTTATTGGGATTCTGCTTCGGACCGGATACCACAAACTCCCCAGCGAGATACACTACTGGTCCAACGCCGGAGACCTGGGTGTATCGGACGTCAAGGAAGCTCTCACAAGGAACCGGTGCGCAAACATCAAGGCATACCTCCACCTCGCTGACAATAACCAGGCGGTCACCAACAGACAAGATCGGGGTTTCAAAGTAAGACCCCTCATGGATATGCTGAATAAGACATTCCAGAAATTCGGAGTCTTCTCAGAGGAGCTGGCCATCGATGAAATGATTGTTAAGTATTTCGGCCGAAACTCGTTGAAGCAGTTCATCCGTGGCAAGCTCGGGTACAAAATGTGGGCGTTGTGCGGCAAACTCGGCTACTGCTTCAAATTCAATCTATGCTGTGGGAAGGAGGAGAACAGCAGCAACGAGCCTCTAGGTACTAGAGTTGTCCTGGACATGCTGAAGTCAGTGGAAACCAGCACCCCTCAGAGGAACCGCCTGCCTGACTGACACCCTGCCCGAGCGTTTGCCGGCAGGTCTGGTGCCGTTGCTGTTTGCTGTCGCTGCTGCTTGCTGCTGAAGCTTCCTGCTGCGAAGACAAGAAGAAGGAGTAGAAGACTTTTGAAGACCTGCTCCCGGTTCAAGTCTCCGCTGCTGTCGGTCTGTCCCACCGACCGCTGTTTTTACAGCTGGTCGGTGAGGTGCTGTTGGACGTCAGCCGGCCCCACCGACCGCTGTTTTCACAGCAGTTTGGTAACTGCTACTATCGGTCCAGGTGGAGTTGGTTTCTAGGATTCCGGCCACCTGGTACCTCTTCTTCTCAGTCCCATAACCCTACTCTCTCTCTACTGTCTCTATCTCTCTTCGGCCGGAAACCCGAGCGGTGGGATTCGTCCCAGGGTGAGCACACTTGTTGGACCTCGTCAGTCCTTGGGTGTGTGGCTTTGTCTGGACCTATCGGCCCTACATTGCTAAAATCCCTAGAACGCAAGGCCTTTTCTCTCTTTCACCCCCGCTTAATAGAAGCGGGGCCCCCACCCATACCCTCCACCCGGGCTGCGTCTATGCAAAGGTGCCGCGGTACCTGCCCCTAGGACACACACTCATCTCACTAGCATAGGCCCCAGTCAGGCTCCTTTTAGAGGCTGAGTCAGCCACCTAGGCCCCTGTTAGGTCCCGAAGAGGCATCCCTGCCTCCCCTCCGGCTTGAAACCCCCTTTAGTGGCTGAGTCAGCCTTTTGCATACAACTCTAAGGCTAGGTGCTTTCACTCAAGCACTCCCCAGATAGGATAAGAATCCCAAACCAAACCCTAGTTAAGTTAATTCTCCCATTAGCTTTGTTAGTAACAGTAGGCCCCCTTTGCTCAGATTTTCTACTTCTCTAGCCATTTTTCTCCAAAAGGTTTTAGCCAAGCTAAGACCACGTTTGTTAACGTATCTATAAACCCATCTAGCATCCATGGCTTCCAACACTCTCTTCCGCCCCTCCATCCCCCGTCTGAACACAGCCAACCTGCCAGGCGGAGCCTGGCTGGTTGGCACCTACCTTTCAACCCATCAAAATTTGGCCAAGGAATCTACCTTCAACCTAGATAAGGCCATCAGCCAAAAATTTTAAGGTAGTTTTGAAATTATTAAACACCAAAAAGATGTTCTTGTCAAAACCTCAAACCAGGAGTCCACCAAAGCCCTGCTGGCTACCAAAACGTTTGGATCCAAACCAGTAATTTTTGTCATTCATCTCTCACTCAACTTCTACCGGGGCATCATCAGTGGCCCGGAAGTGTCTCATCTCTCCGATGTTGATTTCGAGCATGTCTTCGACTTTAACACGCGCATTGACGGGGGCGGGTACCCGCCCCCCCTCAGGTTTTTCGGAGATAGTAGGAAAACGGCGGCGCGTAGCGCCGCCGTACTTGGCATACCTTTTCCCTCATCATTTTTACAACTTCTGTGAAAATTTTAAGGTTAGGTCATCCAAGGTCAGGTCTCCAGTACAGGTAAAGTGACCCGACCTAAAAAAGTTTAAGATAGCATAAGTCAGAGCAGGGTGAACTTATCCGATTGAAACTCATATCACATAATGGCCCCACCGAGTTCTCTAAAATGTGTTCCGGTATTTTTGATATCGATGACCAAAGGTCAGGTACGAGGCTTGACCTCTCCATTGGAAATACATGGGAAAATAGGGAAAATAGTTTTTACGGAATAACTCAGTAACGGATGGTGATAGAGCATTTATTTTGGCTGCATTAGACTCGCCTGGGCTTTGCGGTTCTAATGATATGCATTTTATATAATTTGACCCTGACCAGACCTCAGGTCACGTAAAATCCTTGATTTGACCTAGCAAGGTCAAATTATATATCATTCGATTCGGCTTGCTGAGAGAATTCATATAGTTTAAGTGGTTTTGCTCTATCTTTACTTGTTCAGATGTAATGGCCGAAAAATTTAATTTACATGTTATCCCTATGACGGCATGTTTTGACCTCTCGTGACCTTAAATGTGACCTGACAAAAAATGGTTCGAATGTTTTCGATGGAGAAGTGGATGGGCAGCCCGACGCCGTTTACCGTTTTTCGATACCTACCGTGGTTCTCGAGATCTTAGGGAGGGGCGGGTACCCGCCCCCCCCCGTCAATGCGAAGGTGGCTCAGACCCCCGTCAATGCGCGTGTTAAGGGTCAAAACGTGCTAGCCCTTGAAAAGCTGAACCCCGGCAAAAACGCCACACGGAAAGACCCCCGCCTTAGAGACCACCGCTTCATCGTCACCTTCGACACAAAGTGCCGAGATGACTGCGGCGAAATTAAGCTGGGCGACTGCGTCTATCCAGTTAGGCCGTACCACCCCCTCCCTATCCGTTGCCAAATTTGTTAAAGGTACGGGCACGTAGAATCTAACTGTAAGAACCCCACCCCACGATGCGGTAAGTGCAGTGCTAAGCACCGCACTCAAGAGTGCAACTCTAAAAGCCTCATGTGTGCTGCCTGTGGCGGCGCTCATGGGGCCGATAACCCTAAGTGCCCGACCTGGCTCCGCGAAAAAGAAGTAAACTTACTAGCTGAGGAAAAAAAGATCCCATTCGACCTGGCCCGCAAACAAGTGCAGCAAAAAGAGAAAAACCGCACAGTCCCAAAAAGCTGTGGTAGCACGGCCACCACAGCAGCCCCCAGCACAGCCGGCCAGGAGCGTCCCACTTTGGCACCGCCTCAGCCTCCCAAAACTGCAAGCCGCCACATCCGCCCTCTCATGGAGCCACTGTTCATGGCGCCCGTCAGGCCGTCCATCCCCCTCCCCCCACCACGTGGCGCAGTCACATTTTGGCGCAGGTGGACGCCCGTTGCAGGCTGGGAGGACCTCCCGACCCGCAATAGTTCTCCGCCAGGTCTTCCGACCGAAAATCCCCCCGCCCCTCAGGCACCTAAAATCACCAGGAAGACCTGGACACCAGCAGAAGGGTGGCAAAGCCATTCGGCCCGAGTGCATGACAATGTTAAGTTTCCTACACTACCTGCCCCCAAACATTCCAAATTCACTGGTGCTCCCCTTCCCAGGCGCCGCCAAAGGCAGGCACCGAGAAGGCTTCAAACGAGTGGCAGCCCACCCCTCAGGGTAAAACGGCTGCCACTCAAACCAAAGTTAAAAAGTCACGATTTCAACCCAAACTGAAACTGCTCACCTCTCCATGGAAAGAAGCGACGCTTGTTCCCAAATCGCACCGCCTACCCGCACTTGCGGATCACAAACCGACCTCATAGGTCATTATATGCAGTTTCAGTTTTCAAGTGAACTTGAAACGTCAGACGGCAAAAGCCAGTCTGACCACGAGCTGACGGGGACAGAGACAGACTCTTGACGCCAGCAGTGCATCAGAGACGGGCTCTGCAAAAACCGTCGTAAACATCTCCAGTACTCCCCTATTGGAAACCCCCAGCCCCGGCAGCTCCCCCGTAGTAAGGAAATTTAGCTTTTCTAGGCACTCAACCCCCGTTTCTCCTGCCAGCGATAGCAGCAGCGCAGGTGCTCCTACAACCTCCGCAAACGTAGATCCCCAAAACACAAACGTTAAATCATCATGGGTTCAATTCTTCAATGGAACACAAATGGCCTTATCGGAAAATTCCCGCTTTTTTCATCAATATTTGCTGAGAGAAAACCGGCGCTAGCAGCATTACAAGAGACCCACTTTAATAATAAAGGTAACGATACATTCAAAATCTCGGGCTACTCTTGCTATCGCCATAACGTAATCGCTGCTATCCGTAAGGGAGGCACAGCCATCCTTATAGAAAATAGCATTCCACACAGTCACGTGCCTCTGGTAACATCACTGGACTGTGTAGCTATTAGCCTGAAAATACAACACGTCCATTTGACGGTAGTTTCAATATACATATCCCCCAGCGACCCTGATCCAACGGATCGGGAACTCACACAACTATTTAATCAAATAAACGGGCCTTTGTTATTACTTGGAGACTTGAATGGTCACCACCCATCCTGGGGCAGCGCCACATCAAACCGTAGAGGTGAAATTATATATGACGCAATAGGTTCTCAAAATTTAGTTATCCTAAATAACGGCGCACCAACCCGCCAAGCAACGCAAGGCGGACATTCAGACTCAGCCATTGATATTTCGTGCTGCACGCCTAGAATTGCGTCACTGTTTACCTGGGATGTCGAAGACAACCCAGGCATGAGCGATCACCTCCCAATCAAAATTGATATACCTCAAGGAGCACTCGACCGCGTTGATCTTTTTACCCCTTCCTGGAGTCTAAAACGAGCGGACTGGACAAAATTTGAGGCAGAGGTCGACCTCACACTGGTCACCGAAGGTGACCCACATTCGACAGACATTGAATTAGTACTAAGAGCCATAAGCTCAGCAGCACAAGTAGCAATACCAAAAACCAGAGGACCCCGAAAGAAAAACGGAGCCCCATGGTGGAACGCAGAGACGGCACACGCCAAAGCTCAAATGATAAAAGCCCGCAAGGCATATGAGAGGAGAGCACACAGCCCTACTCGATGTGCCCTTCGGGCAGCAAAAGAACACTTTCGAAACACGTGCAAGCGGGTTAAAAGGATAGTTTCAAATCTTTTGTCTCCAAATTCAACCGCTTCACTCCCACCACCCAAGTCTGGAAAACCATCAGAGCTTTCTCTGCGAAGCGGCCACCCCGTGGACCTTTCTCTCAACTCAAAATAGCTGGCCAACACATCACCGAACCTAAGGAAGTCATGGATAAATTTGCTGATCATTACGCCAGTGTCGCAGCTAATAATTCATACAGCCAGCGCTCCAAAGACCAGGCAGAATGGTGCGAAAAGCACACATTCATCAATTCTGGTAATCGAGAGTACTACAATGTACCATTTACAATGACCGAGCTAAATTACGCCATTAGCAAGTGCGGAAACACTGCAGTGGGCCCTGACGAAATTCACTACTCTTTCTTCAGGCACCTCAGCCAAACAGCACTAAAGTACCTGCTTTCGGCCATTAACAACATGTTTCTTAGCGACTCTTTCCCCACATCGTGGAGAGAGAGTATCATCATTCCCCTTCCAAAACCTGGCAAAGAAAAAACAGACCCAAAAGGATATCGCCCAATTTCGCTTACTAGCTGTGCTAGCAAGCTTGTCGAGCGCATGGTAAACGTTAGACTTCACGAGATCCTCGAAAAGAAACTTGATGCTATGCAATCAGGCTTCCGGCGCGGGCGAGCCACCACTGACAATTTGGTGAAACTGGTCAGTGACATCCAGAATGGCTTCTACAGAAAGCAAGTAACAATAGCTGCATGCTTAGACATTAAATCGGCGTTCGATCGCGTACAAAAAGACGCTCTTTTGTATAAATTAGGCAAGCTAGGAGTTCGCGGCCACCTTGCAAAATTTATTGAAAACTTCCTCAAGGACCGAAATTTCAAAGTCCGTTGCGGCACCACATACTCCTACCTGGCAACCCAAGACCAAGGCACACCCCAGGGTAGCGTTCTGTCCCCCACCCTCTTTCTAGTAATGATCAATGATCTCTTCGCCAAAAAACTACCGCCTGGAATAAATTACTCCCTTTTTGCGGACGATGTCGCTATTTGGAAATCCACTGCAATAGATACCAGGCGGTACAGTGAACTAGAATTCCAAAATGCAACTACGCAATTGCAGGATAGCTTAAACGATATCGATACTTGGTGCAGTTTAATGGGTCTATCACTCTCGGCGGAAAAATCATCAGTCGTTGTCTTTGCCAGAGCGCATACCAGACACGACCCTCCACGGCTCCAAATCTCGGGTAAACCTATTGAATGCACCAATAGCTTCAAATTCTTGGGCGTCACCCTAGACTCCCGATTGAGTTTCAATGAGCATATCACCAAAGTCGTCTCTAGCTGTCAAAAGCGAGTCAACATTCTCCGCATGCTCGGCGGAACAGAGTATGGCGGGGATCGAAAGACCCTGCTTATGCTCTACAAGTCCCTGATACGGTCCATTCTCGAATATAACTCGTTCGTCTTTGACTCGACGAACAAGACCAATAAACTAAAACTAGAGCGCATCCAAAATGCCAGTATCCGGGCAGCCACAGGCGTGCTTCTAGAATCCCCCATAACCAGCTTCTAACTGATAGCGGGCTATGCCCACTGCAGACAAGACGCGACGCCCAGCTTATTTCTTACTATATTAAGGTCCAATCCACGATACGCACCCACGCAGACAAGACCGACGCCCAGCTTATTTCTTACTATATTAAGGTCCAATCCACCGAAAACCACCCGGCAAAACAATGTTTCGCCCATCCCAGACGAGCAAATAAAGCCACTCCACAGAAGTGGCCCCCATTTAAACACAGAGTAGCGAAAACCCTGGAAAGCCTTAATCTTGCACTGCCAGCAACAATAGGCAAACCTCCACTCTCCTGCTTCTGGACTCGGAAAGAGCCCAAAGTTGAATTTCTTTTCACTTCCCGTAAAGCGGACTTCACAGAGGAAGAAGTCTCCCAGAAATTCTTAGAGTTCCGATCTTATAACGCGGACAAGACTTTTATATTTACAGACGGCTCCAAAATAGGCGAAAAAGTAGGCCTCGGCATCTGGGGGCAAAATATTTGCCTACAGAAAAGACTTCCGGACAACTGCTCTATCTTTACAGCCGAGGCTGTTGCCATCCTAGATGCATTAGCCATAATCAGAACCCAAAATATCAACTCAGCCGTCATCTGTTCAGACTCTAAATTTGTCCTGCAGGCTATCAGTAACATCGTCAACCCCAGCCACCACGTTATAGCAAATATTCAGAAAGGTATCGATGATACCCCTGATGTCTCTTTTCTTTGGATCCCTGGCCACTGCAAGATTCAAGGGAATGAAAAGGCCGATGAGCAGGCAAAAAAGTCCCTAGAACTTAGAGAGATCGCACCCTTAATGTGGTCTGGAGATGATAGCAAAGCTCTCCTCCAGGATAGTATCCGGAAGCAAATTCAAAATAACTGGACCACAAACCACAGCGCCCACCTATTCTATATCAAGCCTAACATCGGCTACTGGCCCAGTTCAAACCAAAAGAGTCGCCGGCGCGAGGTTATTCTAACCAGACTCAGAAATGGACACACAAAATTAAATGCCTATTGGAACGCGGGTACCTGTGGTACCTGCGACGCAATGGAGAATCCCTATCACATACTCATCAATTGTCCCCAGCACAATACCCATCGGCAACCATGCTAGATTACTGCCGAATCCAAAACATCCCCGTAGACCTATAAACTCTGCTCGGTAACGACCATCCCGAGCTACTTGAAAAACCCTTTACATTTTTACAGGACTCCGGGCTAGAGAAGTTTTTATAAATCACCCCTCCCAGTATATATGACGGAGGGTGCATTGTGCATCCCCAAAGTAGGACTTGCCTATTTTCTAATTAACCATTCATGCCATAGACGATCCCCTGCCAAATTTAAGCAATAGTTGCTTAACCCTATTTCCGGCGGGGGTTAATATTGCCCCCCTTCAGGTTTTTCGAGAATATCTCCGAAACGGCTTGCGATAGAACTTTGAAACTTCCTGACTTTTCCTAAAACTAGTACAGGCAGGTTTTCTGAAATTTTCAAGGTTATATATTTACCAGGGGCGGAGCTATGGATGGGTTTTTGGGGAGGTTCTATCCACAAACCAAGTATTGTCGTATGCGATGGGTTCTTTGTAAAAGGAAGCCGTTTCTGCTGATCCTGATACCAGTTATATGGTTTTGTTATATCATTTTTTATGTGATATGATAGTGCATTCACAATTGTCACTATTTGTATTCATCAGGGGCGGTTACAGCAGTTAAAATGGGGGGAATGTTATCAAGAAGGACTAAACGTTAGTAAGTGAGAAGACTGCTTACAGCCGTGCCAGGGCGAATACAATTGGGTATATGAAAATTCAAAATAGTTATAACCCAATTCTAGATTACCAGAGGCGTGTCCAGTCACTACACATTTTCAAAATGCATATTCCCAGCCAGTATCACCGCCGCGACTCAATATCGTTGTATATTGAAAATGTGTTTCCAATCACCCCCACCCCCCCCACGACGAGAGTCCTTGATCCGCCTATGTCACCCCCTTTCCCAGAGCTGCCATGGGAGGGTAAAAATTATCAGAAATAAATTTCAACTAGTCGAGGGACTAATATACTCATGCATACCACTCGCATATTGTTGGTATGTATTTTACTCCACTGTTTTACCTTACTGCATCCGCCCCTGATGAGTTTTTCACTTTTTTTCTCATTTATTTATGTGTTAAAGATTCCAAGCAGTATATGACGGCTTCTAATCCGCGTAACAAAAACCTTTTAGGTTGTATATATTTCCCCTCATAGTCCTGGTCCTGGAACTGCCATTGAATTTGGAATGTTTGCGTAACTCGAGTATATGAAAATTTTGGGTCAATTATTTGTAAATCTGAACTAGTTTTGTGAAAATCGTACAACAGAGACAAGGGTTATGGAAAATCTAAAAAATACACAAAAATTGTATATTTTGCACGACCTTCTCCTTAAAAATCAAAATTTTGAAATTTTCTTTATTTTTTAAACAAAGTTTAGCGTCAGGGGAATCTATAGCACTTTGAATTTTCAAAATCGGCCGGTAAGATTACGAGATCTTAGGGGGGCAATATTGCCCCCCTTGCCGGAAATAGGGGTAGCCGGGAGCCTGACGGAAATAGGGTTAAAATAGTATATCGTAGGCTAATGGTAGGTTATCATAGGCTAGCTTTGAAACCAGCATAGGCTAAAGTAGGTTCTATCTCTTAACCGCAGTGATACCTTTCACTGCGGCTCTAAGCTAACCACACTCATACTCTTACTAACAACCTAACTGTCCTCTCACACTTCTTTTCCTCTGCGCGGCGGCTGCCCAGCCGGAGAGGGGAGCTGCAACCTCACCTCCGGGTTGCAGGGTAAATTCGCGGCACCCTGGCCAGGTGTTTAGCGCAGTTTCTAAAGGATGAAAATTACTGATTTTAACGGAGGATCTCGAGTAACGTAGACAAAGCGGACATCAGTAGCTGACACACAAAATTCTAAATTCCAAATTCTAAATTTAAGGTCTTCAACCACAGAGATACCAGTCGCCCCTTCGCACTCTGCGGGTCTAATTTTATAACAAAGAACTCCCTTGGCATGGCTATGCCATTGCCACGACCGATCCATTTGCAAGCTAAACCATCTTGCAACCCATTACTTGAAATAACTCCCATTGCTTTAACAGACTTACGTAGCTTGCCCTCACGCAAAATTCTAAAATTCTCCCACACACTCCTTTAGAGGCGGGCAAAGGTGCTATGCACAGAACGCCTTATAAAAAGCCCTAAGTAAGTAAGTAAGTAAGAAACCAGCACCGACCACAAGGTATATTTTGACAACTTTTCACCTCTCGTTCTCTGCTGGTTACTCTGTCGGACCGTGGCTTTCGAGCCACTGGGACAGTCCGCGAGAACAGAACGGGACGATGCCCAGTCTCAGATCAGAAAACGCTAAAGGCAGCAGGACATGACCGCCACGAAAGATGACGCAGCAGGAGAGGTGTGCCTAGTGAAGTGGAGCGACAACCGGTGTGTCCCTCTGCTCTCCAACCACGAGAGTGACCGCCCACTTACCCAGGCCAGGAGGTGGGATCGTGTTCAGCGGGCGCACAGAAATATCCCGCAGCCCCGCCTGGTTCAAAGCTACAATCAGTCCATGGGAGGAGTTGACAACCATGACTTGACTGGCAGGAGATGTTGACGATACAAATTACCAGAATTGTATCCATTGAAACATTTAAGCTATCAATACTGACCTGCGTCTTACTTGTAGGTGGGTAGGTGCCGAAAGTGGGGCTAACGGGGGAAACGCCCCCTCCTTTTGACTAACCAGGGGGACTTACCCCAAAAAATATTTGGCCCATCCTCATTAATGCTGTCAGGTACCGAATATGCTCAAAATTCTCCTGCCCCGGCCAGCACCAGCCCGGGTCCGTCCCCCCTGTAAAAATTCCGTGGCGGCGCCTCTGACCTTGAGTGATGCATGCTCACCTGATTGGGATGCTTAAAAATATATAATAAATCATTTTATCATGCTGCCCCCTATCACCAATTTTGAGCATTTGCCAGTTAATACCAAGTTGAAGCAGTCCAGTCCAGGTTCTCAATTTTAAAAGGTTCGCAACTTCAGACAAACTGAAAAAATAACTGGAATAAGTTTAAACTAGGATGTGGGAAAAGAATGGTTTCACCTTTGCAAACAGATAGGCATTCCTTGGCTAGCGACATTGGCGGACGCAGGGGGCCATTCCGGCCATGCCCCTCCAAAGCGCGGGAACGGGGACCAAACTATCTTTTGGGCCCCCAAAGGCCGGATGAATTTTTCTAAAAAGGTGTTTACACTAGAGCTGTCGAGCAATGAAATATTCGCTTTCATCGCTCGCCCCCCCAGCAGAGAGATCATGTACTTGGATAGGTAGCTTATACTAAGTCTAGCACCCAAATCGCACATCCCACCCCACCCCCCTCTCCCGAGGAGAGGCAGACATGAGTTTGAACCCCCAAAACTCGGATCTGCGTCCGCCCCTGGCTAGCGAAAATGTACTGAGTAGATTTCTAAAACTGCATTGCCTCTGGTTATCTTGGTGATGTTACGATAATAAAACCAGGGTACATAACAAAATCACCGTTGATTATGCCCGAGCACCGCAACAAAAGTACCGAACCGGGTGCCGCGTGGGTCGCTCACCGATGATGAGCACATAATCCAGTCCCAGTCTCCTTACTATATTACCTTTCTCCTGTCATCTACGTATTCTTATTCACACAAGTTTAAAAAAATCACAGCTTTTTTATTAGAGCCACAAGCTAGCTGTGTCCCTTACCAAAATTTCTAAACTCTCTCTACCGAGCGGCATCTTCCCACCACGGTGAAAACTGGCCAGCGTTGTTTCTATTCTCGAAAAAAGCGACAAAAAGGACCCCGCTAACTACCAAGCCGTATCTCTTCTGCCCCTCTCCTAAAAAACCGGAAAGGTTTGTGTACAGCCATCTGTACCACCACGTTGCGCCGGTGATGTGCCAGGACCAGGGTTCATTGGGTTCGACAGGGTTAATGGGTTCAACAGGGTTAATGGGTTCATTCCGGGTCGTTCGTACTTGACAAAATCGCCACATACATCAGCTCGGCGTGGGAGACGATATCAGACAGACGTCATATACACGGATTATTAGACAGCCTTTCAAAATGTAAACTGTTAACTTATTCACAAACTGGAACATTCATGTCACACGCAGACTTCTGATCTTCCCTGGTTCGTATCATCCTTCTCCGATAGGTGGCAACGGGTCAGAGTTCCTGGAAAGTCATCAGATTGAATACCAGTTACCTCAGGCGGTCTGGGAAGTTATTTGGTCGCTCCTTTGATCACATATCGATTTATAAACAGCATTCCGTTGGAAATTGAGTCATCCTGTCTGAGAATGTCCATTAGGGTGTTTCATTGTTCCAAAATGCAATATTTCGACGCATATCGATGTTCCCCTCAAACCTCATCTGCTTACAAGCTTCTGTGCGAAATTTCCATGAATTTCGATGATATTTAGAGGTCGCGCACTTTTGCAGCTTTTTTTATCAAATGTATTCAAATGTACACACAAGCGTAGGAACGTCCAGAATATTGGAGAGACCAAGGTGCATTTCGAAGTAATTTCTTTCCAGTCAACGCCATGGAGTTAATGGTCAAGAACCAAGAATATTGGGGGGCATGGCCCCCTGCCCCCTGTTTCTAAGCCTATGAATGTACACATTTCTTCACTGATACTGGCGCTGGTTTTCTTTTGCTTGGTTTTCTATTTCACATCTGAAATATTCTTCAAATTAAGTAAAGCGTTTATTACTGCACAATGACTAGCCTGAGTATAAAATCCGACCGGTTTCGGGAGCATCCCGCCCCCGTTTTCAAGGGAGATGAAGATAACACTATGACATGAACCTAACTAAGCGAAAAACACGAAGACTGGGTACACTTTGAAATAACAATCTTAGCTATGAACATGACGAATCATTTTAGAATTATTAGCTCTATACACGTGTTATTTTTCAATTCAATCTCTTGTTTGGCTGGCATTTTAAGAGGTCCAAAAATCCAGAGAAGATGGTAACTTTGCCGATATTTCTATTCATTTTTGGTTCCGTTTTGGTTTGGGTGTAAATTGCCTCTTTTATGTCCCGCTGTTTTTGTCTTGAGTCGAAAGTTAAAGTCGTTGTGGCGTCCAATTTGATATAATGATCCTTTTTGAATTAATGTTCCGCTGTGGCCTCCGCTGCTCTCTCGTCAATTGACCCTCGGATTAGTTTTTGTCGAGATTTTCGGTGTTCGTCTTGTCGGACTTCCATCATCCTTTTGCTTTCTCCAATGTATGCTTTTTGACAGTCATTACATTCCATCGTGTATACTGGGCCTGGTTTTTTCCGGTTGTCTATCCTGTCCTTTGGTTTGACTAGTAATTGTTTGATCGTTTGATGTGGCTTAAAATGTTCTTACGTTGAATTTAGAACATATGCGTCGAATCTGTTGCGATACTCCTTCTACATATGGGAAGGATCATTATATCAAATGGGACGCCACAACGACTTTAACTTTCGACTCAAAACAAAAACAGCGGGAAAGGAAGATCGCCCTCATCAAGAGCTTCAACGGATTCGTCAAGGACGAGAAGCAGAAGCAGTACCTGCTCCGGGTGGCGGAACTCCATCGGAGGGCTTTCTACCCAAGTGCACTAAGAAATAATGCGCCTCTTTCAAGTGTAATGGTTTTTGGTGATAAAAGTGCGCGACCTCTAAATGTCCTTTTATTTTGCTTTTAAGGGTGTCAATCGATTCAGTTTTACGTATAGAGCTGGGGGAAAGTCGATATGACTTCGTTGCAAACAAACAAAATTTTACTATAGTGGGCAGAAACAGCCTAATGTCCATGTCCATGTCACTCCTGCTCAGGGGCGTAGCCAGGATTTCGCTCGGGGGGCGGGAGGCGGCGGCCAAAATGGGCCTCTGAAATTCCGCCTAAAGGGCCCCAAAAAATGTCCGCAAAAAACGTTCAGCACGGTTTTTACGTCAATTAATCTAAAGCAGGTCGCTTCAAACCAGAGTGCCCCTAAGAGATCTTCACGACAAGTCGTTTGTGTGCCTACAAAACTCCTTCAGAGCCAATCGTGCTCAAAAAGCGAAAAAGACTGGAAATATTTTTTTATAAATTTTGTTCAAGTCGTTCCTAGTACGGCTGCCGGAGTCGGAGTCTCACTAAAGTCATCAAGGGACTTGTCACGGAGACCTCGACCCCACCACCCGAACGAGCAACTCCCTCAATGGAGGGTCACTTTAGAAGCCAAAGTTTAACGTCCCACAAAGCACAGGGACGGCCGCCTCGCTCAGGTCACCCTCTCATCAGTCAGTTGCCAGCCGACCTGTACGTCGGGTAACTATTGAGCACCGGAGCGTCTCAGGGGAACCGATCCCAAGCCTGGACATGCACTGCCACTGCATGCTTGTGAGCAGCGGGCCGGAGCCCAACGCTCTACCAACTGAGCTACCGGGGCGGCGTCTTCCTATTTGGGAGAAACTTCTCTCAAAGATAGATAGATTTCGGGATGTTTCACTGAGGAGCATAATAATGCGTGGAAAAGTTGGTCATTAACCTATCTCCTCAAATCCGGAATTCATAATGAAGTAAAAGCCCAAAGATCATTCTGAAATTTGGTGAAATCTGAAATTCCAGGTCTCAGCTCGCATTATAATCAAGACTCCAATCAATACATTTCTGTAAAATTCTGAGGAAGGGCTGTGAACATATTTTCACTGTTTTTGCTATTTTATGCATCCAGGATTCGAGAAGAAAGGCCAATTAAACAACTTAAGCTTGCTTCCTGGTGCCTGGCATACATCGTGATTATGCATCTTAAGCGTTTTACCTGCAGCGGCAGCGCATCGCTCAAAGCCCACGCTCACGGCACTTTTCCCCTTAGCGACCTGGGCCTCCGTTGAAACGCCCCCGGGCATCCGCAGATACCTGACAGCCTTGTGTTTGACCTGTATGGAGCCGTACTACACCATGGCAGCCCCCAGACCAGCCACTGCACTGAATTCTGCTTGAACCAGTCGGAGGCTGGTTGGTGCTGCATTATCCCGCGCCCCACCAGGGGTCCGGCGCCACCTTCGCCTCACCGGGGGGCATCGATGGCCCCCCCTCTAACTCCGAAAATATGGGCGTTAGCGAAAATCTGCAAATTGCAATAGAAAGCTTGCGTGAATGCGTGAATTCAGTAAGAAATTACTTCGCATGTTTTAGTGCTCAGGTCAATGGTTTGACCTCCAGAGGTCAAATTAGGTCAGGATCGGCTATTTTCACTCAAATATGCAATGATTAAGCAAACTGGTCATAACTCTTATGTCATTAGAGCTATTGAGGCCTGGTAAAGTTCATTTGATAGGAAATTGCCAGTACTTTTCCCTCCATGTGGAATGTAAAGACCTCCCCGCCAGTGGTTTGACCTCCAGAGGTCACCTCGTGACCTAATATGACCTGAGGTCACGAAAGGTCACAAAGTGACCTTGCCGTATATCAAATGAAAGCCAGTGACAAGACAAACACGATGGTGTTTGTTTCACCGCGCTAAGCTTAATTAGGTCAAAAGGTATTGTCAAAATACTGTTTTTGACCTCTGGTGACCTTGGATGACCTTGGAAAAGTCAAAGGGTAAATATGGCCCCTGGGATCCATGAAAGGGTGTCAAAAAACGCTGTTCTGAGCAGTCTGAGTATTTGCAATCATTTTTGTGGCTTTTATATCATGAAACAGGTTTTCCCCATGCTTTTCCAATGGCAGAGGTCGCCTCGTGACCTGACCTCAGGGCACGAAATCGAAAAAATCCCGGATATACACCTTGTAGACCCTGGAGGGGTCATGAAGTGTAGGAAGTTTCAAATCGATCGACTTTGAAATGTAGCTCTTACAGAGCTCTAAAGTTGAAGTGAGGTGACCTTGGTTGACCTCGTCTGGTGACCCTGACCTTGGGTGCCCCGGGGTAAAGAATTTCAGGGATGATGGGAAAATGATGCAGTGAGAGGCAGAGCCCTCAACCGCGGTGCTGCGCCTCTTTGTTTTTCTGCTATCCCGGAAAACCTTAGGGGGCCATCAATGGCCCCCGGTGGGGCGAGGGTTAACGATGCCTGTGTCCATAAAGTACCGACCGAGGAAGTGAAGAATGCAGCAGCGTACGTGTTTTGTTACGCCGCCAGAAATTAGGTTTAGTTTTTGTTAAACTGGTTTGCTTTCAATTTTTCAATGAGCGAATGTGGCGTTAAATGAATTACAATTACGCAATACAATGATGAGACTAAGGTATGGCATAATATAGGTTGGTGCCTAGAAAAGCTAAATTTCCTTACTACGGGGGAGCTGCCGGGGCTGGGGGTTTCCAATAGGGGAGTACTGGAGATGTTTACGACGGTTTTTGCAGAGCCCGTCTCCGATGCACTGCTGGCGTCAGAGTCTGTCTCTGTCCCGGACAGCTCGTGGTCAGACTGGCTTTTGCCGTCTGACGTTTCAAGTTCACTTGAAAACTGAAACTGCATAAAATGACCTATGAGGTCGGTTTGTGATCCGGAAGTGCGGGTGGTCGGTGCGTTTTGGGAAGAAGCGTCGCTTCTTTCCATGGAGAGGTGAGCAGTTTCAGTTTGGGTTGCAATAGTGACTTTTTTAACTTTGGTTTGAGTGGCAGCCGTTTTACCCTGAGGGGGTGGGCTGCCACTCGTTTGAAGCCTTCTCGGTGCCTGCCTTTGGCGGCGCCTGGGAAGGGGAGCCAGTGAATTTAGAATGTTTCGGGGCAGGTAGTGTAGGAAACTTTTAACATTGTCATGCACTCGGGCCGAATGGCTTTGCCTACCTTCTGCTGGTGTCCAGGTCTTCCTGGTGATTTTAGGTGCCTGAGGGGCGGGGGGATTTTCAGTCGGAAGACCTGGCGGAGAACTAGTGCGGGTCGGGAGGTCCTCCCAGCCTGCAACGGGCGTCCACCTGCGCCAAAATGTGACTCCGCCACGTGGTGGGGGAGGGGATGGACGGCCTGACGGGCGCCATGAAGAGTGGCTCCATGAGAGGGCGGGTGTGGCGGCTTGCAGTTTTGGGAGGCTGAGGCGGTGCCAACGTGGGACACTCCTGGCTGGCTGTGCTGGGGGCTGCTGTGGTGGCCGTGCTACCACGGCTTTTTGGGACTGTGCGGTTTTCCTCTTTTTGCTGCACTTGTTTGCGGGCCAGGTCGAATGGGATCTTTTTTTCCTCAGATAGTAAGTTTACTTCTTTTTCGCGGAGCCAGGTCGGGCACTTAGGGTTATCGGCCCCATGAGCGCCGCCACAGGCAGCACACATGAGACTTTTAGAGTTGCACTCTTGAGTGCGGTGCTTAGCACTGCACTTACCGCATCGTGGGGTGGGGTTCTTACAGTTAGATTCTATGTGCCCGTACCTTTGACAAATTGGCAACGGATAGGGAGGGGGTGGTACGGCCTAACTGGATAGACGCAGTTGCCCAGCTTAATTTGGCCGCAGTCATCTCGGCACTTTGTGTCGAAGGTGACGATGAAGCGGTGGTCTCTAAGGCGGGGGGTCTTTCTGTGTGGAGTTTTTGCCGGGGTTCAGCTTTTCAAGGGCTAGCACGTTTTGACCCTTAACACGCGCATTGACGGGGGTCCGAGCCACCTTCGCATTGACGGGGGGGCGGGTACCCGCCCCTCCCTAAGATCTCGAGAACCACGGTAGGTAGCGAAAAACGGTAAACGGTGTCGGGCTGCCCATCCACTTCTCCATCGAAAACATTTGAACCATTTTTTGTCAGGTCACATTTAAGGCCACGAGAGGTCAAAACATGTCGTCATAAGGATAACATGTAAATTCAGTCTTTCGGCCATTACATCTGCACAAGTAAAGATAGAGCAAAACGACTTAAACTATATGAATTCTCTCAGCAAGCCGACTCGAATGATATATAACGCCAGAAATGGTTTTTTCTACGGTGCCAAAATCCACTCTTCTTTCCGTGAATATGCTACACCCGATATTTTTAGATTGAGAAGCGTAAAATGCCATGAAACAGGAATAATAAAATCCCAACCCGTTGGGTGTGTCAACTAATGTCAACTACCAAAAATTACGCTACTTTTAGGATTATTTCTACGGTGCCAAAATCAACTCCTCTTTCCAGGATTATTCCGCAACCCATTTTACACCGGTGTAATGCAAAAATGCATGTGTTTTGAGGGAATATTATTATACCACTGGAGTAAAAAGATTGTCAGCTAAACCGGAAGAGTGTAAACTGGAAGCGAGGGAGTAAAAATAGATTAAAATGTCAAATTCCTGGCGTAGAAAAATCTTTGTAAGGTGCAAAATGAACCCGCGTTCAATATTAAATTGCCGCGGAAACGAAACACCGATTAAAAAAACGACCCAGTTTATTCTCATGGAGCGTTTGAGGTCAGTTTAGTCTGATTAGGCCGATTGATATACTGATAAACATACGCAACGCAACGGAGAGTTTAAATCATTTGTTTTCATACTCACTTCTAATAATCTACATAAATACCTCTAATTTGCACTCTAATCTGGAGCAGTATTTAAATCGACCTTCAATCACTAAAATTATTTAGTTCCTCTTTGCACAAACATCACTATAGTGATGTCTGTGTTTGATACCTATGTTTGATACCTGTAGGTATATGGTTTTTGTCTTAGGCTTCTTCGTTTTACACTTCCCAAATTTTCCTCTTTCATATCCGCTTATCACTACATCATATCCACTCATCACCGTAAATCACCTCTTTGAGGCGCTGCACAGCTTTCTTAACACGCGCACTGAAGGGGGTCTCGGAGGCCAGCCCCCAACTTTTTTCCGAGGTGGCCGGAGAACCGTTCATGGCCAAAAACGATAACTTTACCTAGGTAATGGCCTCTGTGACCTGTTACTAAATCTGATTAAAACAAAGGTCACGCACCATTGGTTAGCTTATATCCTGAGGGGCACCCAGTGAAAATCGGAATATGATTCTCTTTTCATTTTAGATCTAAAGAGGAGTTCACAAGGTCATGAGGTCAAAACCTGACCTGAAGTCAATTTTTTATTTTTCTTATCTGGACCGTTGTATCTTCTATCCAGCGATATTCATAAAAAATTAATTTAGATCAGCCACTTTTAAGATAAAAAATTATTTCTGATTCAATGTTCGTGTTAGCCTTGGAAATTTCATAACCTCTATCTGGTGACCTATTTCACCTTTGGTCCTGAAAATGGGCCCAAATTGCTATTTTGTATGGAGAGCCTTGGGTAAAAGTTTGGTGGAAATCCGAGGAGTGGGTCATGTTTGACTTTTTCGTGCCTACCTGGACGATTTTCCTAGAATGACTCATCTATGTCCCGAGAGTGGCTAACAAAAGCATCACTATCGGGGTGGGGGGAGGGGTTGAAACCCCTATACTGTTCGGAAACGGGTACGTTCGATATCTTTGCTGGAATATTATTGGATATGCTTAATTCAAGTGAAAATATATGTTATCACTAGCTCACCACTGTGGATCCGGGTCTTTTGTAGAAAATCCTTGACGACGTCCTGGATGCCAGACAAAGATAGGTATATAAACGATTCATTCAGGCCCATTGAGGCAAATTCAACAGCTCCTTGCTATTTGCTGCACTTGCTAGAATGTTTTAGTCTTCGTTTCTTCTCCACGGCTAGACTAACCTCCACGCGTCGCGATCAACACTTTGTGGAATGCAGAACTGCAATGCGGTGATTCAAGCTCAGAACTGAAGCGAAAACAAAATGGCAGCATTCCGGTCACGTGTCAACTGTAGTAAAGAAATACCTTCTTATATCATGGAAACACACTCAAATGAAGATAAGAAGAATTAAAACATTCATTAAGCGCAGTTAAATCAGCAAATATCTCGTTTTAACCTATTGGCAGAATTGTTTCACCACAGGAGAGTGAGACTATTCTTGAGGCAGTTTGCGAGCTTCATAGAAATACTCTGCAGAGTACATGTACGAATAAATTTACCCCTTTGCATTTTCAGCACGAATGGAACTGCCCTGTGCTAAAATAGCACAGAGATTAAACTACCACACGCTTGTAATTTTACACTTTTAACTCTGAAATTAAGCTAGTTGTCAGAAAAGATTTACTAAGAATTCTAAACAAATACTAAAAAATGGGATACTTTTAGGACTAGACAGATTGAAATTCTACGCTCCAGGTGTTGTTTTTTCAGTGAAGCTCGGTCGCTTCTTGCAGTTTTCCATGCGACAATGTCGCTGTTTGTCGCCCAGTGCAACCAAGTGCATCGTATCGGAGGTCAGCTGGAGGAGGCGCGAGCGGAGCGGTTGGACGCTGGGGACGGCTGCCCACAGCGCCGCGCAGGTACGCAACAGCGATCTCTCGACGGAACTCAAACAGCGGCAGTGATGTCTCCTGTGCGATGCGACGAAGCACCGCCATGTCCAGCATACGTGTGAAGAGTGCTCAGTGCCACTTCTTGCCTCTGATACCAGTGGCATACTTGCAAAAGTACCAGTCATCTTTGCCAACTCCTCCCATGGACTGGTTGTAGCTTTGGACCAGGCGGGGCTGCGGGATATTTCTGTGCGCCCGCTGAACACGATCCCACCTCCTGGCCTGGGTAAGTGGGCGGTCACTCTCGTGGTTGGAGAGCAGAGGGACACACCGGTTGTCGCTCCACTTCACTAGGCACACCTCTCCTGCTGCGTCATCTTTCGTGGCCGTCATGTCCTGCTGCCTTTAGCGTTTTCTGGTCTGAGACTGGGCATCGTCCCGTTCTGTTCTTGTGGACTGTCCCAGTGGCTCGAAAGCCACGGTCCGACAGAGTAACCAGCAGAGAACGAGAGGTGAAAATTTGTCAAAATATACCTTGTGGTCGGTGCTGGTTTCTTACTTACTTACTTACTTAGGGCTTTTTATAAGGCGTTCTGTGCATAGTACCTTTGCCCGCCTCTAAAGGAGTGTGTGGGAGAATTTTAGAATTTTGCGTGAGGGCAAGCTACGTAAGTCTGTTAAAGCAATGGGAGTTATTTCAAGTAATGGGTTGCAAGATGTTTTAGCTTGCAAATGGACTTGTCGTGGCAATGGCATAGCCATGCCAAGGGAGGTCTTTTAATAAAATTAGACCCGCAGAGTGCGAAGGTTATCTCTGTGGTTAAAGAGCTTAAATTTAGAATTTGGAATTTAGAATTTAGAATTTTGTGTGTCAGCTACTGATGTCCGCTTGTCTACGTTACTCGAAATCCTCCGTTAACTCAATAATTTTCGTATTTTAGAAACTGCGCTAAACACCTGGCCAGGGTGCCGCGAATTTACCCTGCAACCCGGAGGTGAGGGTGCAGCTCCCCTCTCCGACTGGGCAGCCGCCGCGCAGAGGAAAAGAAGTGTGGAGGACAGTTAGGTTGTTAGTAAGAGTATGAGTGTGGTTAGCTTAGAGCCGCAGTGAAAGGTATCACTGCGGTTAAGAGATAGAACCTACTTTAGCCTATGCTGGTTTCAAAGCTAGCCTATGATAACCTACCATTAGCCTACGATATACTATTTTAAGCAACTATTGCTTAAATTTTGCAGGGGATCGTCTATGGCATGAATGGTTAATTAGAAAATAGGCAAGTCCTACTTTGGGGGTGCACAATGCACCCTCTATCATATATACTGGGAGGGGTGATCCGTTGCGGCACCACATACTCCTACCTGGCAGCCCAAGACCAAGGCACACCCCAGGGTAGCGTTCTGTCCCCCACCCTCTTTCTAGTAATGATCAATGATCTCTTCGCCAAAAAACTACCGCCTGGAATAAATTACTCCCTTTTTGCGGACGATGTCGCTATTTGGAAATCCACTGCAATAGATACCAGGCGGTACAGTGAACCAGAATTCCAAAATGCAACTACGCAATTGCAGGATAGCTTAAACGACATCGATACTTGGTGCAGTTTAATGGGTCTATCACTCTCGGCGGAAAAATCATCAGTCGTTGTCTTTGCCAGAGCGCATACCAGACACGACCCTCCACGGCTCCAAATCTCGGGTAAACCTATTGAATGCACCAATAGCTTCAAATTCGTGGGCGTCACCCTAGACTCCCGATTGAGTTTCAATGAGCATATCACCAAAGTCGTCTCTAGCTGTCAAAAGCGAGTCAACATTCTCCGCATGCCCGGTGGAACAGAGTATGGCGGGGATCGAAAGACCCTGCTTATGCTCTACAAGTCTCGATACGGTCCATTCTCGAATATAACTCGTTTGTTTTTGACTCGACGAACAGGACCAATAAACTAAAGGTAGAGCGAGTCCAAAATGCCAGTATCCGGGCAGCCACAGGCGTGCTCTTAGAATCCCCCATAACCAGCTTCTAACTGATAGCGGGTTATGCCCACTGCAGACAAGACGCGACGCCCAGCTTATTTCTTACTATATTAAGGTCCAATCCACCGAAAACCACCCGGCAAAACAATGTTTCGCCCATCCCAGACGAGCAAATAAAGCCACTCCACAGAAGTGGCCCCCATTTAAACACAGAGTAGCGAAAACTCTGGAAAGCCTTAATCTTGCACTGCCAGCAACAATAGACAAACCTCCACTCTCCTGCTTCTGGACTCGGAAAGAGCCTAAAGTTGAATTTCTTTTCACTTCCCGTAAAGCGGACTTCACAGAGGAAGAAGTCTCCCAGAAATTCCTAGAGTTCCGATCTTGTAACGCGGACAAGACCTTTATATTTACAGACGGCTCCAAAATAGGCGAAAAAGTAGGCCTCGGCATCTGGGGGCAAAATATTTGCCTACAGAAAAGACTTCCGGACAACTGCTCTATCTTTACAGCCGAGGCTGTTGCCATCCTAGATGCATTAGCAATAATCAGAACCCAAAATATCAACTCAGCCGTCATCTGTTCAGACTCTAAATCTGTCCTGCAGGCTATCAGTAACATCATCAACCCCAGCCACCGCGTTATAGCAGATATTCAGAAAGGTATCGATGATACCCCTGATGTCTCTTTTCTTTGGATCCCTGGCCACTGCAAGATTCAAGGGAATGAAAAGGCCGATGAGCAGGCAAAAAAGTCCCTAGAACTTAGAGAGATCGCACCCTTAATGTGGTCTGGAGATGATAGCAAAGCTCTCCTCCAAGGCAGTATCCGGAAGCAAATTCAAAATAACTGGACCACAAACCACAGCGCCCACCTATTCTATATCAAGCCTAACATCGGCTACTGGCCCAGTTCCAACCAAAAGAGTCGCCGGCGCGAGGTTATTCTAACCAGACTCAGAAATGGACACGCAAAATTAAATGCCTATTGGAACGCGGGTACCTGTGGTACCTGCGACGCAATAGAGAATTCCTATTAGGGTGTTTCATTGTTCCAAAATGCAATATTTCGACGCATATCGATGTTCCCCGCAAACTTCATCTGCTTACAAGCTTCTGTGCAAAATTTCCGTGCATTTCGATGATATTTAGAGGTCGCGCACTTTTTGCAGATTTTTTATCATATGTATTAAAATGTACACATAAGCGTAGGAACGTCCAGAATATTGGGGAGGCCAAGGTGCATTTGAAAGTCATTTCTTTCCAGTCAACGCCATAGGGTTAAGGGTTAAGAATCAAGAATATTGGGGGGGCTATGGCCCCCCTGCCCCCTGTTCTTACGCCTATGAATGTACACATTTCCAGACTGATACTGGCCCTGGTTTTCTTTTGATTGGTTTTCTATTTTACATCTGAAATATTTTTCAAATTAAGTAAAACACTTATTACTGCACAATGACTAGCCTGAGTATAAAACCCGACTGATTTCGGGAGCATCCCGTCCCCGTTTTCAACGGAGATGAAGATAACACTATGACATGAACCTAACTAAGCGAAAAACACGAAAACAGGGTACACTTTGAAAGAACAATCTTAGATATGAACATGACGAATCATTTTATAATTATTAGCTCTAAACACGTTTTATTCTTCAATTCAATCTCTTGTTTGGCTGGCGTATTAAGAGGTCCAAAAATCCAGAGAAGATGGTAACTTTGCCAATATTTCTGTTCATTTTTGGTTTCGTGGTGGCTTGGATGTAAATTGCCTCTTTTATTTCCCGCTGTTTTTGCCTTGAGTCGAAAAGTAAAGTCGTTGTGGCGTCCCATTTGATATAATGATCCTTCTTGAATGAATGTTCCGCTGTTTCCTCCGCTGCTCTCTCGTCAATTGACCCTCGGATTAGTTTTTGTCGAGATTTTCGGAGTTCGTCTTGTCGGACTTCCATCATCCTTTTGCTTTCTCCAATGCATATTTTTGGACAGTCATCACATTCCATCTTGTATACTGGGCCTGGTTTTTCCGGTTGTCTATCCTGCCCTTTGGTTTGACCAGTAATTGTTTGATAGTTTTATGTGGCTTAAAATATGTTCTTACATTGAATTTCGAACATATGCGTCGAATCTGTTGCGATACTCCTTCTACATATGGGAAGGATCATGATATCAAATGGGACGCCACAACGACTTTAACTTTCGACTCACGACAAAAACAGCTGGAAAGGGAGATCGCCCTCATCAAGAGGTTCAAAGAATTCGTCAAGGACGAGAAGCAGAAGCAGTACCTGCTCCGGGTGGTGGAACTCCATCGGAGGGCTCTACCCAAGCGCACCAAGAAAGAATGCACCTCTTTCAAGTGTAATGGTTTTTGGTGATAAAAGTGCGCGACCTCTAAATGTGTTTTTATTTTGCTTTTAAGGGTGTCAATCGATTCAGTTTTACGTATAGAGCTGGGGGAAAGTCGATATGACTTCGTTCCAAACAAACACAATTTTACTATAGTGGGCTGAAACACCCTAATCCCTATCATATACTCATCAATTGTCCCCAGCACAATACCCATCGGCAACCCATGCTAGATTACTGCCGAATCCAGAACATCCCCGTAGACCTAAAAACTCTGCTCGGTAACGACCATCCCGAGCTACTTGAAAAACTCTTTACATTTTTAAAGGACTCCGGGCTAAAAACTTTTCTATAGAGAAGTTTTTATAAATCACCCCTCCCAGTATATATGACGGAGGATGCATTGTGCACCCCCAAAGTAGGACTTGCCTATTTTTAATTAACCATTCATGCCATAAACGATCCCCTGCAAAATTTAAGCAATAGTTGCTTAAAATAGTATATCGTAGGTTAATGGTAGGTTATCATAGGCTAGTTTTGAAACCAGCATAGGCTAAAGTAGGTTCTATATCTTAACCGCAGTGATACCTTTCACTGCGGCTCTAAGCTAACCACACTCATACTCTTACTAACAACGTAACTGTCCTCTCACACTTCTTTTCCTCTGCGCGGCGGCTGCCCAGCCGGAGAGGGGAGCTGCAACCTCACCTCCGGATTGCAGGGTAAATTCGCGGCACCCTGGCCAGGTGTTTAGGGCAGTTTCTAAAGGATGAAAATTACTGATTTTAACGGAGGATCTCGAGTAACGTAGACAAAGTGGACATCAGTAGCTGACACACAAAATTCTAAATTCCAAATTCTAAATTTAAGGTCTTCAACCACAGAGATAACAGTCGTCCCTTCGCACTCTGCGGGTCTAATTTTATAACAAAGAACTCCCTTGGCATGGCTATGCCATTGCCACGACCGTTGCAAGCTAAACCATCTTGCAACCCATTACTTGAAATAACTCCCATTGCTTTAACAGACTTACGTAGCTTGCCCTCACGCAAAATTCTAAAATTCTCCAACACACTCCTTTAGAGGCGGGCAAAGGTGCTATGCACAGAACGCCTTATAAAAAGCCCTAAGTAAGTAAGTAAGTAAGTAAGAAACCAGCACCGACCACAAGGTATATTTTGACAACTTTTCACCTCTCGTTCTCTGCTGGTTACTCTGTCGGACCGTGGCTTTCGAGCCACTGGGACAGTCCGCGAGAACAGAACGGGACGATGCCCAGTCTCAGACCAGAAAACGCTAAAGGCAGCAGGACATGACCGCCACGAAAGATGACGCGGTAGGAGAGGTGTGCCTAGTGAAGTGGAACGACAACCGGTGTGTCCCTCTGCTCTCCAACCACGGGAGTGACCGCCCACTTACCCAGGCCAGGAGGTGGGATCGTGTTCAGCGGGCGCACAGAAATATCCCGCAGCCCCGCCTGGTTCAAAGCTACAACCAGTCCATGGGAGGAGTTGACAACCATGACTTGACTGGCAGGAGATGTTGACGATACAAATTACCAGAATTGTATCCATTGAAACATTTAAGCTATCAATACTGACCTGCGTCTTACTTGTAGGTGGGTAGGTGCCGAAAGTGGGGCTAACGGGGGAAACGCCCCCTCCTTTTGACTAACCAGGGGGACTTACCCCAAAAAATATTTGGCCCATCCTCATTAATGCTGTCAGGTACCGAATATGCTCAAAATTCTCCTGCCCCGGCCAGCACCAGCCCGGGTCCGTCCCCCCTGTAAAAATTCCGTGGCGGCGCCTCTGAGCTTGAGTGATGCATGCTCACCTGATTGGGATGCTTAAAAATATATAATAAATCATTTTATCATGCTGCCCCCTATCACCAATTTTGAGCATTTGCCAGTTAATACCAAGTTGAAGCAGTCCAGTCCAGGTTCTCAATTTTAAAAGGTTCGCAACTTCAGACAAACGGAAAAAATAACTGGAATAAGTTGAAACTAGGATGTGGGAAAGGAATGGTCTCACCTTTGCAACCAGATAGGCATTCCTTGGCTAGCGACATTGGCGGATGCAGGGGGGCCATTCCGGCCATGCCCCCTCCAAAGCGCTGGAACGGGGACCAAACTATCTTTTGGGCCCCCAAAGGCCGGATAAATTTTTCTAAAAAGGTGTTTACACTAGAGCTGTCGAGCAATGAAATATTCGCTTCCATCGCCCGCCCCCTTCCCCCAGCAGAGAAATCATGTACTTGAATAGGTAGCTTATACTAAGTCTAGCACCCAAATCGCACATCCCACCCCCCCTCTCCCGAGGAGGAGAGGCAGACATGAGTTGAACCCCCAAAACTCGGATCTGCGTCCGCCCCTGGCTAGCGAAAATGTACTGAGTAGATTTCTAAAACTGCATTGCCCTGGTTATCTTGGTAATGTTACGATAAGAAAACCAGGGTACATAACAAAATCACCGTTGATAATGCCCGAACACCGCAACAATAGTACCGAACCGGGTGCCGCGTGGGTCGCGCACTGATGATGAGCACATAATCCAGTCCCAGTCTCCTTACTCTATTACCTTTCTCCTGTCATCTACGTATTCTTATTCACACAAGTTTAAAAAAAATCACAACTTTTTTATTAGAGCCACAAGCTAGCTGTGTCCCTTACCAAAATTTCTAAACTCTCTCTACCGAGCGGCATCTTCCCACCACGGTGAAAACTGGCCAGCGTTGTTTCTATTCTCGACAAAAAGGACCCGGCTAACTACCAAGCCGTATCTCTTCTGCCCCTCTCCTAAAAAACCGGAAAGGTTTGTGTACAGCCATCTGTACCACCACGTTGCGCCGGTGATGTGCCAGGACCAGGGTTCATTGGGTTCGACAGGGTTAATGGGTTCAACAGGGTTAATGGGTTCATTCCGGGTCGGTCGTACTTGACAACATCGCCACATACATCAGCTCGGCGTGGGAGACGATATCAGACAGGCGTCATATACAAGGATTATTAGGTAGCCTTTCAAAATGTAAACTGTTAACTTATTCACAAACTGGAACATTCATGTCACACGCAGACTTCTGGTCTTCCCTGGTTCGTATCATCCTTCTCCGATAGGTGGCAACGGGTCAGAGTTCCTGGAAAGTCGTCAGATTGAATACCAGTTACCTCAGGCGGTCTGGGAAGTTATTTGGTCGCTCCTTTGATCACATATCGATTTATAAACAGCATTCCGTTGGAAATTGAGTCATCCTGTCTGAGAATGTCCATGTCCATGTCACTCCTGCTCAGGGGCGTAGCCAGGATTTCGCTCGGGGGGAGGCGGCGGCCAAAATGGGCCCCTGAAATTCCGCCTAAAAGGCCCCAAAAATGTCCGCAAAAAACGTTCAGCACGGTTTTTACGTCAATTAATCTAAAGCAGGTCGCTTCAAACCAGAGTGCCCCTAAGAGATCTTCATGACAAGTCGTTTGTGTGCCTACAAAACTCCTTCAGAGCCAATTGTGCTCAAAAAGCGAAAAAGACTGGAAATATGTCTTCCTCTTTGGGAGAAACTTCTCTCAAAGATAGATAGATTTCGGGATGTTGCCTTGAGGAGCATAATAATGCGTGGAAAAGTTGGTCATTAACCTATCTCCTCAAATCCGGAATTCATAATGAAGTAAAAGCCCAAAGATCATTCTGAAATTTGGTGAAATCTGAAATTTCAGGTCTCAGCTCACATTATAATAAAGACTCCAATCAATACATTTCTGTAAAATTCTGAGGAAGGGCTGTGAACATATTTTCACTGTTTTTGCTATTTTATGCATCCAGGATTCGAGAAGAAAGGCCAATTAAACAACTTAAGCTTGATTCCTGGTGCCTGGCATATATCGTAATTATGCATCTTAAGCGTTTTACCTACAGCGGTAGCGCATCGCTCAAAGCCCACGCTCACGGCACTTTTCCCCTTAGCGACCTGGACCTCCGTTGAAACGCCCCCGGGCATCCGTAGATTTCTGACAGCCTTGTGTTTGACCTGTATGGAGCCGTACTACACCATGGCAGTACCCAGATCAGCCACTGCACTGAATTCTGCTTGAACCAGTCGGAGGCTGGTTGGTGCCACATTAACGATGCTTGTGTCAATTAAGTAACGACCGAGGAAGTGAAGAAGGCAACAGCGTACGTGCTTTGTTACGCCGCCAGAAATTGGGTTTAGTTTTTGTTAAACTGGTTTGCTTTCAATTTTTCAATGAGCGAATGTGGCGTTAAATGAATTACAATTACGCAATACAATGATGAGACTAAGGTATGGCATAATATAGGTTGGTAATAAACAACTTTTCTAGGAGCTTGTTTCACCTTCAAAGCTGTTTCTTTAGAACGAAAAAAACGCTTAAAATGGTATTTAGTGGCAAACAAAGTTGAGCTCAGCGGCCCTTTATGGGTCCCGCTGGTCAGAGAGGGTTCTGCTGGTTCTAGCCAGCCTAATGGTCACAAAGTGTTCTGCTGGTATCTGCAGGCCTTCTGTAACTAGCTACAGAGAACCATGCTGGATGAAGAGGACCACCAGGTCGTTTCGAATCTGTTTACGAAGTGTCCAACTGACTGAAAAGTACCCTCCCACTGATAGCGGGATTCGATCAATTGTGGGTCCAACTGGTTTCAAAGGAGTCCTATAGTGACTTATGCACGTGGCGGGCCAAGCCCGGCAGGGGCGGCGCAAGCACGCCGGCCGATGGAGGATCACAACACTCACAAGCCGGTTGAACTGCATTAAACCAAGAAGTAGTACTTGAAATGAAAAAAAACATTGAAATGAAGTTTTACCACTTTCACCACTGTTTCAACAGTTTCATCGGAGGTAGCTGATATAAGTCCACACTCCTGGTGCCTTCTGCTTTAGTATTAAAACAATCTGCTTAAGTACCTAGTCCAGATGATCTGTCAGAGGTCAGAGGTCAAAATTTGCAACATGAACCTGGAAAGGGGCCCAGAATACTACGAGTTGGAGAACACGAAGGTATTCTCAGCTGTATCTACACAAATACAGCCCAATTCCTGTTTCCCCATGCATTTCCAATGAAGAGGTCATGATCTGTATATGACCCTAGGTCATCGATATAAAAATAACGGAACATTTTGTGTAGCTCTCGGTTGGCCCAATATTTGTGTAGCTCTCCGTGGGTCTCTCTCTCTCTCTCTCTCTCTCTCTCTCTCTGGAAACCACCAGAGAGCTACACACAAAATAAAGTCTGAAGACAGGTGCAAGTTAGACCCCGTTCAAGTTGTTTGGCAGCATTACGTCATCATGACTGGAGAGGCACAACAGTTACTATGCAGGGCATAGGAGAAATTGCACTTTTTCGAAGCTCTAAATAACCTATTTTAGAACTGTATCAACAAAACTTATTTGGTTTAACAGAAAACTAAAAGATTTTTATTTGTGAAACCATCAGACGTTGTGCAAAAACTCCAGTGAAGAATATTATTTTCACAAATTTTCCAGAGCGTGTCAAAATAAGGACAGGTTCAGCACTAACAGCTGATTGCAGTAAGACTAATCTCGATTTTGATTGGCTGTTGATTTCTGACCTTTGATTGGCTGTTGGTGGTACCTGCAGCAGAAGACAATAAACACCGGTGATCTCTTGAGCGAAGGTAAACTTATTTCTCTCGGATATTAAGTAGGCCTGAGTTGATCAAATGAATGCATGCCCTTTCAACAAATTCTTTAAAGTGTTATGATTTTTTCATTAGATTTACGTAAAATACTCTGCTCGCCGTTGAGATCAAGGTTACTGCCAAATGGGTGAAACGAGTTGATTTCGATTTATACTAGATTGCTGCCAAATACGCCCAAACTTGGTATGTTCCAGCTGATCCTTCCAAAAACTTAGTAGAATCTTCTAGAACTTAGTGGGAAAGGGCGGTGACGTCATCACGGGAGGACTTGATTCAGTAGGAAACTTGGTTGTACCCGTAGTTAAAGTAGCCTGGTGCAAGTAGCCAAAGGTAAAGCACAACCGCAAGCTATTCCCAGGCAGTTGCGAGAGAACTCTGAGCCCCCCCTCCCCCCCAGCGCCCTCTTTCTCATCTAAAATGAAGTACTGGATCCGTAATTGAACTAGCTTCACCGCAACAGCGTCATATGTCTAACGTCTGCTGAATTTGCTATCTGGGGGCTCGGTCGTACAAGGTCGGCTTCTTACCATATATTAAATACGGGGGCGCCGCGATGGACCCAGTCGTCCCGGAAGAGCGCCTCTGGGAGCAACACGTGCTCTTGCGTTGTCAAATACATCGGCACCGCTTGCAGGTAATATTTACAACACCGCTTTTGATAATATTTTTTATAATAATATTTTTTATAGAACACAAACAAATGGCAACGGGTTTGTCGGTTTTTGTTGTATGTTCTGAGACCTAGCGCCTCCCCTGTGAGATGGAGGTGTTAACCCTCCTTGGGGTTATTCCGGTAGTGTGAGGCCGCGAAGTACTTAGCACGTCTGAAACTTTACAAGGGCACAACTTTTCTGAAAACTCTGATTTTGTGTCATCTCGAGCCATGACAACAGACTTATCCTATCCACTTCCTGCGGGGGATGGCAAGCGAAAAGTTCTTAACGACCGACGGCCGTTTTTAAATTATCTTTGCATTTTTCTCGATTGCCAACGTGTTTGGCCCTCAAAACTTGGATATGATCCAGACCTATTCTCCAAAATAATTTCAATTGTCACTCGTGTTAACACACTCCATATAGGTACTGAAGTAGTATTTATATCAGGTAAAACTTACCGGATGCCACTAGTTCATTTAATAGCACTTTCGAGAGCTATGACCTATGATCAGGTCAGGTACGGGTAATGACCTCTCCATTAAAAATGCTTAGATAAAATTTAAAATGAATAATTTCGGTAAAAACGGCTAGTAACTTATCCTATAAGCACCTCCAACTCACACAATTACGTCGTTCCCGGACATGGAAAAATAGTATCGATACAAGGTGACCGAGTGCAGCACAGCATACGTTTGGGAGGATCCATACAATGTAAAAAACGTGTCTGAAGGGCTTTCATTCCCAGGGGGTAATTTGGATCTGCTCATATATGCGAAAAATTTGTTCTGAAATCATAACGCAATCGATTTGGTCACTTGGATAGGCTGCCTCACATGATATTTTTGAAAAGGTAATCATTTGATAGCCGACACGGATCCCAGTTCAAACGCCACTTCAGAAGGATTTTCATAATTAGTGTTTTTTACTTATTGGGGCTGCTAAATTTAAAGCAATATTGAGAGCTACTACGTGAAAATAAATAGCAAAATGGGTCATGTGTTTAGCCCTCTCACAGGCGGGTTGAACTGCAATGAAACAAGAAGTAATATTTGAAATTCAAAAAGAGAAAATTCAAAGGATGTTTTAACACTTTTACAACTGTTTCCAGGTTTCATTGGAAGTGGCCGGGCACCCACAAATAGATATAGTTCCACACTCCGGTGCCTTGTATTATCATTGAAGAATAAGGGAATACACTGAGATGACTTCAACACTGACACTGACTTTTTCCTGCACAAGCACATTCATTCACCTGCAATGATGGCCGTCAGATCACTCATTACTTAAGCCAAATAATATGTACCAGTATATCTAATATTACCTTTGTATTAGACATTCGTCATGACTACATTTGCGATCATTCACGCAGCACCCATAAAAGAAAGTCTACTTGCACAGCACGACACTGTTTGGTTCAAAAATAGGGATACAAAACCCGAACCTCTCTTCCTTTGTATCGATTACATGAACAGTGATGAATGTCTTATTTACCGCTGGTATTCTTTGAAACTTGTATTCCTTTTTCCATAATAGCATTGCCCAACAGACTTCTTTGGAGCTGTCTGGCAACATTGACTATGCTTGATTGTGGAATGTACAAGAACTTAATCGTGCTGAAAAATGTATGCGTAAGAGAAGCATGCGTACCTTTGGCATCACGCATTTACCTCTGCACTGGACTTTTAAATCCATCGTGATAGGTTGCCGGTTTGGCCGTGCTCTCGATATAGTTGCAGGCGCCCTTGCTGTGAGACGTAGTGAAAACACTTCATTCACATAACTGAATTTTGCTTCGAAATAACTTTTTCACTGGAACTAAACATTTGCATTGCTTTAAAATCGTGTGCATGTTGGCACAATTTGATGAAGTTAATATTTTTGCATTGTGCAGCACGGCTCTCCGTCAGATGTATGTACATTCTTCAGTCATTTCTATCACTTCATGCTCCAGGCATAAGTTCTGAAAAAAACACGAGCCATCGCAGTGCTGTGTTTGGAGCCATCTGATATCACACAGGCTCCGTAGCCTAATTGTTGGCTATCTCTGCTGTTCAGCAAACCATGTAGAATGAACAGTGCACTGGGAGCGACGGCGCTAAATAGCCCGTTTTAATCTCTGCCGACACTTATACGTACAATCGTTTGTTCGGGTCACCTTTGAGGTCGCTCGAGGTCACAGTATTTCTTACAGGAACTAAGTGGAAACCTAAATTTTGTGGCATAATAGCTGACAGAACAGAGCCGTAGAAAAATTTTCAGCACCTTTGGAATACTCTTGCCGAGCTCGGTCGGATTATATATCTAATAATCTTGTCTAGTCAAATTTCAAACTTAGCCTGTTTTGACCTAGAGCCGGGCTTAGGTCTGTATGGAAGAAAGAATATTAATCAAACTGCAGTGGCAAGTCAGACGCGGCAACGTACAAGTAAAACCTCCATCGCAATTCTCGACAATTTTCCATTCTCGCCAGTAATCAAAATTTACCAATTGCCCCATGCATTTCTAATGGAAAGATCATGACCCTGACCGTGTCCCAGGTTATCCATATGGAAATCCTGATACGAACAATCATCTTGCTCGGTGACCTTACTATGTGATGTGAATCTAAGGACGAGAGGTTAAATTTGATCTTACTGATGCACCTCAAAAAAAATAAAAAATTCGAGGCTAAGTCTCTTGACCTGGGTTGGCGGTGTGACTCGATATGATTCATATCTAAAATTTTGCCAGAAGTTGTAAAAATGTTAGAGGTTGATGAAGTGCGGTGTCGCTGGGCAGTGGTGTTTTTCTACTACCTTTGGAAACCTGAGGAGGCCGGTACCCGCCCAATCGTGTGGGCGCGTGTTAATTCTCATGAAATCTGACACACGATGAAAATTTCGTAAAGACAATGCAATAGCATTGCAAGCAACCGATTCCAAAAGCAATCGCTTTGTTTGCAGTGTTAAACATAAGACTGTACTACTGCAGTGTTAAAAAACCGTCTGCATACCTACATTAGCTTCTAAAAATTTGGCATTTATAGCAATAATGCATTTTTTATCTAAAGATTATTTATGAAGCAAAATTTTTGAAGTGTCTAAAATAACAATTTCAACTGCAAAAAGGTCAAGCTAGGTCATCTAAGGAAAGGTCAAACGAATTAGAAGTCAAAACTTATAAAATTGTAAAATTGTTTTTTCAAAATAATTTATGGTTCAAGACGAGTTTAATGATATACAGAACTTCTTAATCGGACAATGCGTTGTTGAGCTATTAAACATCAAATATGAGGCTACAAGGTGACCTCCCGAAAATGCCTCGGGCTATAACGCGGTCACCGTTGGTCGGACGAGGCTAAGCTTCTCACAGGCGTGTTTCTGGCCCACTAGTGCTTCCCCGGAGACAAAGTTTCAGGTTTTTTTCTAGACATGGTGGTGTCAAATCGAAATATTTTTAGTCGTTTTGTCCTGGAATGCCCCAGATAGCACATTTATAGACCCTTATGATCGCATCAGACTGTGAAAGTTTCAAACTGATCGGTCCGTTGATGTTCCCTAGGCGTCACTCCAAACTCGTTTTGAGGTCGGGCTACTTGACCATGACCCTTGACCTGACATGACCGTACCGAAAAAAATTTGGTCAGGTGTGTAAAATTGATCAGGTATAGGGTAATGTAAGTTTCGGTGCTCTGCGTCTCTTCGTTTTTTTGCATTACCTGGGGAAAACCAGGATGGGGGTGAATTTCGCCCCCACCCCAGCGTGGTGAATGTTAAAACATGTTATAGGGAATGAGGCACCTTTATAACGTGATTTTAACTAAGAGAACCAAACGATAGCGCTGGTGACGATAGCACAAGGTGTGACGATAGCGCTGACATCACGCTGAGTAATCATCCAATTGATGCCCTTAAAGCCTATTGGATATGGTAGTAGCCGCCAGATCATCACATCATCCACAGGCAAAGGCTTATTTCCTACCCTAAAGGAATATTTTTAAAAAGTAAAAATATTTAGCTTATCGCACATTTCTGGGATAAATCATGGATGTTTTAATGATTTTCGGCTAAAAGTACCCTTATTACACTAATTCCAGGATTCAACCAATGTGCTACATTCCCTTTAATTATATTTAGCGTCTCTCGCTCTCTCTCTCTCTCTCTCTCTCTCTCTCTCTCTCTCTCTCTCGTGTCCTCAGATGTGACTTTATACTGTCAAGTTCACCTGATGATTTATTTTCCCACTTTTTCAGACCGATCAAAATGCTGCCATTCTGGATAACGGGTGGACTGATCCTGATCTGTTCCATCCCCGCAAGATCAGAGCTGATTGATCTGTCTCACGAGTACGACAATACGACGCTCTATTGGCTCCTTGAGGACAACTTTACTCTTACAGAGATCGTCAAAGGTCTTTTACCACTAGAAGATTTCTCATCACTTGGAGATATCAAGGATCCTGAAGCCTTGGCAGAAGGTATTTATATGGAAATGAACAGATTTAGCACTACAGAGCATGGTGGTACCCACATGGACGCACCTTCTCACTTCCAGAAGGGAGGCTGGTCGATAGATCAGATTCCAGTCAACAGAATGATAGCCCACGCCGCGGTGGTAGACATCTCCAGCCGTGCAGCTACTGATCCGGAAGCTAGGCTCACCCCAGAAGACCTACGCCAGTGGAAGCAGAAGCACGGCAACTTCAAGAACCCCACCGTTGTGCTAGTCCGCACGGGCTATTCCAGTAGGTGGGGAGATCGCGCTGCCTACTTTGGCCTAACGCCCGAAGAGCCAGGAGTGTACCACTTCCCCGGCGTGGGTGCCAAGGCAGCGGAAGTCCTTGCCGCTGATGAAGCCGTCGTCGGTCTGGGCATCGACACCGCCTCCGTTGACGTCGGAATCGACGTCACGTTCTCCGCCCACCGAGCTCTGGCGCCCAAGAATATCTACAATCTGGAGAATGTGGGCGATATGAGCCGACTTCCCGCCTCTGGCGCCATCCTCATGGCCTTCCCGATGAAGATAGCAGGAGCCAGCGGGTCTCCCTGCCGATTGGTGGCTACGTTGCTTGAGTATTATGATCCAGGTGTTCTTCTTCGCTCTGAATTCAGCCGCCAATCACAGATTCCGGGCCCACGATGGGACCTTTAACGAGTTGCACTACAGACGCGATACTTGTAGTGATGTGTGCGCACGAGTCCCGAACTTCCGCGATTCCGGTGGACACTGGGTCAAGCGACTGGTTTTAACCAGTTTCGGGACACAAGCTGGGTCAACTGGGTCACGTTATTGGTGAATGGTTGGTCAGTGGCGGGTACAAGGGGGGCTAGGGGGCTTAAGCCCCCCAAATGTCTGAGCTCCCAAAGTAAATACATAGGCGGAGGTGGTCAGAGGCACTGGTAGAACCGGCTCCCAGCCCCCTTGCCCCCCGAAATGAGGCCCTGGATCCGTCACTGTGTCTTGTGACTTGCAGTCTGAGGTTATTTTCTGTTAACGTCTGCCGTTAAAAATACAGGCAGCAATTTGTATTTCTGGGTTTAGCACAATAAAACGTGCGTTTTTCACACGATAAATCAGGAGGGTATTCAAAAGCAGCATTTCAACACTCGTCAAAGTGTATTTCACACAATCTATCGCAGATTTCATTTCATTTATTTAATTTATTTCATTTATTTGCTCAATCATCCACGGGAAACACCATTTAAGGATAAAGTCAGCGTACTAAAATAAAACAAAGCTGTGGGTAAAACACTACAAAAACAGTAACAGCATATTCGGTCAGTTCACAGCTTAAACCACTCCAATGACGAGGCATAAGATATGACACTTTGGCGATACGTGTTCAGGGTGTCGTAAAACAGGTCAGTTCCCGGGCGTTGTTGAATAAAAGCCTTAACCACCCGGGGAAGTCTCACAAACAGTCATTCCTTAATGGTGTTCACCCGTGCTTATGGAACGTGTAGAAGTGTCTGATGTCTAAAAGCCCGCGCTGGGGTGCACAGGTAAAATGAGTGAAGTAAAAACGGTGAGTTTATCCTTCCACTGAAAATACTGCGAATGAACATGAGATCGTGTTGTGTCCTTCGCGCTCGAAGTGCAACGAGGTTAAAGTGCCTGAGCAAATCGCAGTATGATAGTGATGGTGATTGTGTCTGGATGTATGAGATGATCCACAGTAAAAATTTGTGTTGCATCCGCTCAATACGATCTGTGTGCACCGCAGCTGCTCCTCCCCAAATGGTGCTGCAGTATTCCAGCACAGATCGAACATGAGCATTGTAGGATACAAACACTGATTTGACGTTGAAATATCTTCTACTCTTAATGATTTGAAATGATCTTATCAGTACACCGAGGGCCCTATTGGCTCGCATGATAATGCCGTCGACGTGAGGTCCGAAAGTGAGTTTTCTGTCCAAAACAACTCCCAAATCTCGAATAGTTTCTACCTGCTCCAAACTTGTACTTCCGATGAAATAGGTTGATTTTAGAGGCCTGGTTTTTAGCGTCATGGTAAAGGTTTTGCACTTGGCCGGATTCAAATTTAGTTTCCAGGAGTTCGACCACTCGCACAGCCTTTGCAAGTCAGACTGAAGGAGAGAGGTATCATCTGCGCAGTTGACCTTTCCGAATAACTTCACGTCGTCGGCAAACATCAGGCAAGAGGAGGTCATGTTATCAGGGAGGTCATTGATGAAGAGCGAGAAAAGCAGCGGAGATAACAGCCCTCCTTCAGGAGTGCCTGAGGCAAGCCGACACCAGTCTGAGCACTTGCCGTTCAGAATCACACGCTGATGTCTGTTTTGTAAGTAAGAAGAAAACCATTTGAGAGTTGAGCCAGAAACGTTGAAGGAGTTTTTCAGTTTGTATATCAGGAGTGAGTGGTTCACACTTTGAAAGGCCGCAGTGTAATCGGTATATATGCAGTCTGTTTGAAAGCCTTCCGAAATAGAGTCCCAGGCAGTGCTCAGCATAGTTGCCAGGTTTGTAGGGCATGATCGCTTGGGCACGAAACCATGTTGTGATACAGATAAAACTGGGCTAACATGCTGAAATAAGCACGAGTACGTCACTTTTTCTAAAACTTTTCCGAACAGCGGAATGAGGGACACCGATCGGTAGTTTTTCGGGTCTTTGGAGTTTCCCTTTTAAAAATAGGCACAACGTTCGCCTCCTTCCACCGCTTGGGAAATGTTCCCTGTGTCAGTGACATCATACAAATCTTAAACAACGGTGTGACATGTTCGTTGCAACATTCGTGAATAATGCGAGCGCTGATTCCATCGGGTCCGCATGCTTTGTTCACTGGAATACTTTCTAATATTACTTTCACGATTTCCGGATTGCACTCTATGGCGGACAGGACCGGTATGTTATATGTCGGACACTGAGGGAAGAATAACAAACACCCGATGCCCCGACTGGTGATCACTTTATTTTAGCTGCACCACCATCTTTCAATCCCCACGGTGGGAAACCGCCTTCCGTGTCCAATCTGACCGGTGGAGATGAACCTTTAACACCCACGCCAATACTCCCTGTAATTGGGCAACTGTGCCTGTTGGGAGTGGCCCTAATAAAATAGAAATGAATAAAAAGCGAATAACAAAGAGCGGGCCTTCTGCAAACACACCAATGACAAACAAAAATTTCTTTCCAATACCCGACTGTGGGTGCAGATGCCCAATTTGGTCTCTCGGGGGCCCTTTAATCGGCTCAGGGATCCCGAGATCAAGTTAGAAACCCCCTGCAGAATAAAATCAATTTCCCGTGGGCTCCAGGCCAGCTAAATGGACCCAGCACCAACCCAGAGTGCCAGAGAAGCTAAGGGCCCCAAAAAGCTCAGGGGCCCCAGATCAGCACAATCTGCCCAAACAAACAAATTGTATCCATATCTAATGCCACTTCAATGGACACCCATCCAGCTAGGGTCCTAGGACCAAGTCAGGAACCTCTTACATGATTCCTCTCAGGGGCCCTAGACTAGCTCAGGACTTCCTTTGACATTCTACCCCAGGGGCCCGTTATAGTTTAAAGAGGATATGTACGTGATTTAGTGTTGGGCCATACTCTTACCTAAACACGCGCAGTGCTAAGGTCCACTGCAGTCCACTGTGGTCCACTGCACGTCCACTGGCGTGAACGTGCAGTGGAGGGTCATGAAGTGCCCCCCCCGCGAGATCTAGGCTTGAAGTGCCCCAAACCAGCTTAAGCCTCAATATCATTCCAGTAAGCTCCTGTGCAATACTCTCCCATGGACCCAGAACAGCCCAGAGGCCTTCTGCCAGACTCCCTCTCAGGAGGCCCAAGCCAACTCAAGGGTCCCAAGGCCCGCGTGGGGGCTTAACCATATCAACAAGACCTAAATAAGCTTGGGGGGGCAACACTAGCTCACGAGGCCAATCTTCAACTCAGGGGGCGCAGACACGTTAAAGGGGCCCAAAAGCAGCTCAGGAGGCCCATACAAACTAGGACGGCCAGACCAGCTGGGTGCCTCGACGAACTCACGGAGCCCCAGATAAGCACAAGGGGGGGGCGGAAAACAAGCCAAAGGGGCCCTTACGTTAAATAGATCCGATACCAATCCAGGGGGCACTTGCAAGCTCAAAGAACACTTATCCAGCTAGGGACCATAGGACCAAGTTAAAAACCTCTTACTTAGCTCCTCTCGGGTCCCTTACCATCTAAGGCGACCCCAAAGCAGCTTGCACCCCAAGAAAAACTCATAAAGCCCCTGTATAATACCCTTTCAGAGTCCCAGATCAGCCCAGGGATCACTTGCAAAACTCCCTCTCAGAAGGCCCAAACCCAACTCAGGGAGCACAAGATCAGCCGAGAGGGCCCATACCAGTTAAGAGGTTCCAGACCAGATAATACGGCCCCTGATAGTACGGCTCAAGAAGGGCCAGTGCAAGCACCGGGATCATCGAGGGTAACCCTGACCATCTAAAATGACCTCAGATCAGCTCAGGAGGCCAGGCCCACTGTGAGGGCCCTGAATACACTCAGCAGGCCCAGAAAAACTCAGGGGGGCCAGACCAGTTGGGCCCCCAACCATTTCAAGAAACCTAGATCAGCACAATATGGCCCGGACAAGCTAAAATCCACATACCAGTTTAAAGGGCCCAATACCAGCTCAGGGCCCCTAAGCAGCTCAAGGGACACCAGTCCACCTAGTGGCCTTACGACCAAGCCAGGGTATTCCTAAGTGAATCCTTTCAGGGGCCCTAGACCAGTTCATGGTCCCTGAGCCAGCCCAGGGTCTAAGGCCGAGCCAGTAAGCTCATGTGCAATATCCTCTCGCGGCCTCAGAACAGCTCAGGGGGTTCCTGCAAAACTCCCTCTCCGGCGGCTCAAACCAACTCGGAGGCCCAAGACCAGCTGATGCCAGTTAACGGGTCCCGACAAGCGCAGGGCACTCCAATGCCAACACATGGGTTTCAAGATCAGTGTGGGGGCCTGGTTATTTAAAGGGAACCAGATCAGCTGAGGGGACTCACTATCACGTCAGAGGACCCACCAACAACTCAGAGGGCCCAGGCCTGTTCATGGAACCCAAAGCCTCTCAGGAGGTCCAGAGAAACCCAGAGGACGATATACCGACTGGGGGCCTCTAGCTCAAGTCTGAAACCTCCTGTGCAAGAGTCTTTCAGGGGTCCTCAGAACAGCTCAGGGGCCCCAAGTGAAGCTCCATCTCAGTAGGCTTAAAACCAACTCAGGGTTTTCAGAATATCTCAGGGTCGCGAATCCATTTGAGGGAGGCCCCACACCAATTCAGAAGGGTCAGACAAGATAAAGGGCCCCAAAGAGCTCAGGGGTCCCCGTGTCAACTCAGCGGTCCACATCAGCTCATGTGTCTCAAGAGAAGCGGCCCCCAGAACAGCCCAATGGCCCCTGCGAAATTTTGATCTCAGGAGGCACAAATTCAACTCGGGGGGGGCAGACCAGCTCAGGGTCCGAATACCACCTGGCAGGCCTTATAAAAGTTTAGGGGCCCCGGACCAAATAAAATGCACACGATGAGCTCAGGGGCTCATGTTCCAACTCTTAGGGGTTTAGTTTAGCCTAGGGCTCTCATGCTCACTGCAGGGGACCCAACCATGCAGTGAAAGCGGAACGTCCGAAGTTAAGAGGGGCATCATGAATTTTTCAACCAATTTCTTTCCATTTAAGACCTTAGGGTTAGTGTCAAAATTGTGTATTTAAGGGGGGCACCGTGCCCCGGTATCCCCTCCCCCAGTTTCGCCACCCGTGCAACCATGATCATCTTGATGTCGCCCCCGGCCTGCCGCCTCGGGTAATCACTGCCAGGACGGTTGTCACTTCTAACCTGATTCGTACCACTCCTGACATATCGCTGTCGCCACTGGCATATCGCTGTCGCCCCTGACATATCATTGTCACCGCTAGCATATCACTGTCGCCCCTGGCATATCACTGTCGCCCCTGGCATAGGTATCACTATCGCCACTGACATATCGCTGTCGCCCCTGGCATATCTCTGTCGCCCCTGACATATCACTGTCGCCCCTGACATATCACTGTCACCCCTAATATATCGCTGTTGCCGCTGGCATATCACTGTCGCCCCTGGCATATCACTGTCGCCCCTGGCATATCACTGTTACCCCTGACATATCACTGTCGCCCCTGGCATATCACTGTCGTCCCTGGCATATTGCTGTCGCCCCTAACATATCACTGTCGCCGCTGACATATCGCTGTCGCCCCTGGCATATCACTGTCACCCCTGACATATCACTGTCGCCCCTGACATATCACTGTCGCCACTGACATATCACTGTCGCCCATAGCATATCACTGTCTCCCCTGGCATATCACTGTCGCCCCTGGCATATCACTGTCACCCCTGATATATCACTGTCGTCCCTGGCATATCACTGTCACCCCCGACATCACTGTCACCCCTGGCATATCGCTGTCGCCACTGACATATCGCTGTCGCCCCTGACATATCACTGTCGCCACTGACATATCACTGTCGCCCCTGACATATCACTGTCGCCTCTGGCATATCACTGTCGCCCCTGGCATATCACTGTCGTCCCTGACAGATCACTGTCGCCCCGGCATATCACTGTCACCCCTGGCATATCACTCTGTCGCCCCTGGTATATCAGCACTGTCCCGACTCATGCCGCCCTTATCTCATTAATGCCGCTCCAGCTCATCACTGCCACCCTCGGCTCACCATCATTGCCGCCCCACGCTCATCCCTTCCAGCCTGCTTCGTGCCGCACCCGGCTATCACTTGGTCTGACTCGTGCGGAAAAAATATATTTGACTTTACTTCCTGAGCTGAAGCAATTACATTGGTCTGTAGGATTTAATGTGTCTTCTGCGAAATGTTGGCCTCAAATGTGTTGCCCTGCCTTATGAGCTCGTGTTGATAATCTGGTCTTAAGTGGGAGGCACCTTTACTCAGGGGCATCACCACCATGGGGGCATGAGGCCATGGCCTCATGCATCTTTGAGGCTCCCACCTGACTCAGGAGACTCCCTTTGATGCTTAGAGCCTGTAACAGTCCCTCGGGTATCAAAGAGCCTATGCTCCTTGCTTATAAAGGCCTCGTAATTGCTCTATGCCCGAGGCCCCATGCTTTAAAGGAAACCCATAACTGCCAACCTCGGAGACTCCTTTACTTAAAAATGACATCCTCTAAAAAGCCTATCCAGAAGGCCCCCTTTCTTAAACAGGGGCCCACTAAATGACGCCTAAAGGGGCCTACGTGTAGGCACCTTTACTTATAAAGGGGGTCACTGAACAGCCAACATAGGAGACCCTATACTAATAAAGAAAGCCCCTAAATGATCTACAAAATGCAGGCCCCCAAAAGCTAGGATGCTCCCTCAGGACCAGGGAAAGGAGGCCCCCATGGAAACAAATCTGCAGCGACACCCTATTTGCACTAAGAATCATTGCCCAGGCTATGGGCAGGCAATCGTGAGGCGCGAAAGCCAACTATATATGCGACCGAGGCTTGAAGGAAAACACCCGACTACCCACAAAGTGTCAGAAAATCCAAAGCCTATCCGGCACGTTTTCAAATCCAGTTCACATATGTATCGCTTTCCGACTGGACCAGACGCCAATAAGCGTCTGTGACTTTTCTATAGGTAGGTATATAATGAAATAAAAATGTCATCTCAATAAAGACATTTCTCAGACATCTCATCCGATCCAATACCGTTACAGAGTTCAAATAACCTAGAGTATTTTTATTACATGAATATATGATTAGACAGAACAACTAAGTTATATTCAATCCGAAGAGCGAATACATGATACTAGGACTTACACACATATAGCACTGCAACACATACAAATACCACCGACAATTCTAGTTCTCACGATGGGCGATTACAGGCGGTGATTCGATACACTCGAGCGCCTCTCGAAGTAGTCACGCGGTTTCCTCATCCGACATGCCGAACTCCGACAGCAGAGGGGACTGCACCGTCGAGGACGTGGCGAGAGCTTCGATAGATTCCATCAACTGGTTGTAATACCATTCGGGCTCTGGTGCCGGTGATGGCTCTGTTGTTTTCGGGGTTGGGGTTGGTTTGGCAACCAGGTACCACTGGGTCTTACGGCAGCTCCAGCGTTGATATCCAGTACTGTAGGACGATTTTATCCAAGTCCCGCAGGCGATGAAAATGTCCATTTGTGTGTGGGGGAGGTGTGTAATGATTCGATCTAGCCGGTCGATCTAGCAGGCAGTGGATGTGCACTGGTTAGCATACCAATTATATTTCTTGTTCTCACTAGCCGGTACTGCGACCTGCGCTGTAGTCTGCCCCGTGGTACACCATTACAAAATACCACATACCTTGTATCGACTGTCTGACCAGATGGCAAGCACGGGAACCGCGATGTCTGTCGCTGCAGCATACAAGCGCAGCCGCTGTTTTTGCTGTAGCCTACTGGCACAGCTCTCGTTTTTGCTATACATTCTTAAAATACTTAAAAAGGTTTTGTACACATAAATTGGATCCCATATCGATTTTGAATAGCAAAGTCGCGATTTCAGACGCTAGGTCTGGCACCCCTAGTTTTGAGTTACTGCACTGAGCACCACCTGGAATGTAGAGGTAAGACTCTGTCAGTCATGTTCATAGTAAATTGTCAATGAATTGTTATTCTTTATTTTGCGGGACTTTGTGAATTTCGGTATCATCGGCTGTGAGTCATTATCCGGTTTTCTGATGGATGTGTTGGAGCTAATGTGAGATTACGTCCGAAATATTCAACACCTCCGGTTATGTGTCGGATACGCCCGAGTTACCGGAGGACTGCGTCGGTTAAAACCTAGTACCCCCGGGCACCGGGACTAGACTATCACGTGCCCCTCGCGCTGTCTGTACTTCTCTGCGTTACGCTCTTCAAGTGTTATTTTTGAATTTAGTCTCTGGCCGTCTTCGGCGCTCTATACTCCAGTTCTCGTTGATTCCGCCTGGTGGGCAATCTTCATCTACATATAAAGATTGTCGGTGACTATACTTCATTTTCAAGACTCAGCTAATACAGTGCAACAAGAAGATAATTATCGTATGGCTACTGCCGGTGGTGACGGAGAGAGAGAGAGAGAGAGAGAGAGAGAGAGAGAGAGAGAGAAAGAGAGAGAGAGAGAGAGAGAGAGACAGAGAGAGAGAGAGAGAGACAGAGACAGAGACATTTCAGGGACAGAGACAGAGACAGAACGTGTGTCTGTGCCGGATACCAAAATCTGCTAATAGGTTTTTGACCATGATCAACTCCGATTTTTTTGTTGATACCTATAGAATTTTTAGAGCTCGCGTTGTGGAGTACATAAGGGACCTAAGAGTGTGAGGTCACCAAGGTGTATGTGCACCAAATATATGAAGAGGGAATGAGCTCAAACTATTTTAATAACTTTATTTTTACAGCACCCATTTTACTCATTTGTATGTTTTTAGCACTAGGGTGTTTCGGACATGTTTATGTGTATGTGTTAGTTTTGATGAGAGAGTTTTAATACCTGACTTCACCTGTTAGTGGGCATCAGCCTGTTGGTGATTATGTTTAATAAACCAATAAACAAATAAACAGAACGAAATTTCAGAGGGCGTGGCTATTTCAGGGGGCGCCGAGGGTCAATGGCGGGGGGGGCACATACTCCCTTTGCCCCTGGATCTGCCTATGGGGCACGTGCCCACTTTGCTGTCTCCTTGGATCCGCCTATGGCTGTATTCCTTTTAGCCCGGGAAACTGACACCTTGAAATAATTCGGTAGATATATGCCTTTATTCGTTTCAAGCTGTCTGAAATTCCAGTTTGAATGTACGATGGAAAATGTGTTTCCAAACATAAGTGTCGCCACCGGCAAAAACGTGGGGAGGGGTGCAGAAAACGTTAACCTGATCCTGACTACAAACTTTGCTCCTTGGGACCAAAAACTCCTCGAACTTGGGCTCCTCACTGCCTTCTGCAGCGGCTGGTTATAAGCCACTGCCACATACCAGGCATAAAACACGTATAATTCACCGCTTACCATGCTATTCCCGGGCCCACTAACGTTGTTTACCTTTCGGAGTCCTTCTTTCGCGGCCATGTTGGATGGTCTACTAGCGCCTCTGGTGAGCGTAATCGGGGTCAATTATAATCCGCAGAAAATTCACCCCCTCTGAATACGGAAGCCAAGCAAAGTCTATGATCAGACAGAAACAGTGGCAGAATAATTTTTTCTTTGATTCGTGAAATAGTGACACATTTTTATTTTAGGAAAATCAAAGACCAGAATTTTTAATGTTAATTGGCCTCGGTCATCGAAAGTGTTGGCACCTGGCGGATTTTTTTGGAAACGCCAGTAGAGGGACTGACGTCTGGCGCGGCTGCTTCATATCCGGCGCATTTGTAAACAAACTCCTTGGTTCCTACACGGTTCCTATGGTAACGGATTTTCAGTCGTGGTAAACTCGTTTTGAAAGAGCGTGGTTATACGTGACGTTGGGTGGACGTGAATATTGAAGACTGGCGTTATTTTCTTGTTTGTTATAATCTTGGAAAGTTAAAAGAAAATGGAGAAGAGACGGATAACCATTAGATCCAATCAGAAATGCTGCGTTCTTCAGTGTGTATCCTTCCGAAGAAAGTGTCGAAGTCTCAGCTTTCACAAGTTTCCTCAGGATAAGGTGCTGTCCAAACAGTGGAAGTTGAAACTGAGAATTGGGAAGAAGATAGGCTCAAATGCTGCTGTCTGTTGCAGACATTTTCAGCCATCTGACTTCCATTGACATCCACCTGGTAAGCGGCTGTGAGGCCAGTGTACAAAGTATGGCATTTTCGACGAGATCTCGGCGGCGCGAGTGCCTTTGGAGACAGGACCGAGTGGTGCGAATTTTATCAACCTGGTGCGAATTTGCAAGGTTAGTGACACTTAAAATATGCATTTTCCCCCTGGTATGTGGCATATTGGTGCGAATTTTTGGAGGATGGTGGTGCGAGAATTTTAGATCGCTGGTGCGACTCGTCTGGCCTACTGCCATACTTTAAAGACTGGCTGTGGGGTAATCTCCAGTTCCGCTTATGCCTCCTTCCACTCCCTTGAGCCTGCTTCTAGCAGGAGTAGGCCTTTATCCTTGGGCCGTCATCAAAGGCGGATCCAGGATTGCCGATCGGGGGCACCTTCCGGGGGGGGCGAGGCGCCATTCTTGACCGAGAAACCCTATCGGATGGGAGCAAAACCCTATCGGTGGGAGCCGACTTTCGCATCCTGGGGTGGACGGGGGGTGGGAAGCGAAATTTCAGGGGGCGTGGCCATTTCAGGGGGCGCCGAGGGTCAATGGCGGGGGGGCACATACTCCCTTTGCCCCTGGATCTGCCTGTGGGGCACATGCCCACTTTGCTGTCCCCTTGGATCCGCCTATGGCTGTATTCCTTTTAGCCCGGGAAACTGACATCTTGAAATAATTCGGTAGATATACGCCTTTATTCGTTTCAAGCTGTCTGAAATTCCAGTTTGAATGTACGATGGAAAATGCGTTTCCAAACATAAGCGTCGCCACCGGCAAAAAAGTGGGGGGTGCAGCAAACTTTAACCTGATCCTGACTACAAACTTTGCCCTTGGGACCAAAAACTCCTCGAATTTGGGCTCCTCACTGCCTTCTGCAGCGGCTGGTTATAAGCCACTGCCACATACCAGGCATAAAACACGTATAATTCACCGCTTACCATGCTATTCCCGGGCCCAGTAACGTTGTTTACCTTTCGGAGTCCCTCTTTCGCGGCCATCTTGGATGGCACACTAGCTCCTCTGGTGAGCGTAACCGGGGTCAATAGTAATATTCACCTACCGAAGTCAAGAAGTAATAAAGCAGCTTCAGATGGCGCGTAAGAGACAAAAACAGCACAATCAAGTGTGGTACAAAATATATCAATTTACTAAAGAATAGTCAAGTCAATGTGGCTTATCATGTTTTTTTCCCTGGAGCTGCTAAAGCTTGAGCTTTTACTTGGTTGAATATTTTCTTCAAAGACAGCAGTGGCGCACACTCGTGATTTTGTGTGTTTGGTTGGAGAAGCAGGTATGGAATATATCAATTGGTAATTGGTATGTGGCAGGGCTGCTACCCGCTTTTCCAGCCTAAACTTAATGCGAGGTAACTTATGATTAATTGGAATGTAAACTGCCTTTTAAAATTTCAATACTCCTGTCAAGCTTACATTTACCCTGGATACACGGGAGTAGGCAGTTCAGGGAACCAATCATACTATCTAGCAAGGTTGTATCATCTAAAGTCCAGCTGCATGAGCTTGAAAGGTACAAATCAAAATGATGTACAAATGACTCACTCTCCCCCTCCTTGTTTCCTAGAGTGTGTGATGGACTATCACAGGTCCGTCACATGTTCACTCCCCTTGTTCACAATGGGTATGGTTTGGGTAGCTTCTTGTTTTGCTCTTGAGTCCATTTGTTTTCATGCCATGTGGTACAGAGTTGCCCCATAGTCCTTCATGGAGAGGACCAAGACAGGATGGTGTATGCATACCAGAGTACCAGACTCTCACATACATGAGTCAATTGAGCCATTCCTGCAGTGGGTACCATCCTGAGGCTGCCCTAGTCAAAAAGTCCTATGGGATTTCAGAATCGTATATGATTGCATAGGATTCCTTATACGAATCCAAATCGCATAGGATTAGATGCATAGGATTTGGCAAGTCGCATAGGATTCATCGTTTGGGACCAATTCATGTATCCAGGGGAGTTGATTTTTAGGGTATGTCATAGGTGGTCTGTTTCTTGTGTTTCCAACTGTGGCCATCTTCAATTCTGATTGAAGGGAGATTCACAAAAATTTTACTGGTGGTTTCTTGCCATTTGAAAAATCTTGATTACAAACATGTCAATTATTTTTGTATCTTTGGTGAAATTTTTGGAGGCCACTCACATTGTTGAAATATGTTGACAATACGAGTAGAAAGCTGGAACTTGCTCTTCCTCTCAATGTTTTCGAAAGCTTTTTCAAGTTTAAAAGTAATCTTTTAATAAAAAAAAGTTTGTTCTCAATTTATATTTAAATTATTTTAACATAGCCTATAAAAACAACAAAATGAATCAGTTTTCCCTTAAAATGGGGCAATAAAAGTTATTCAAGTCTTAAATCGTTTCATACCTTGGGTCTTCGGTCATTTTCTACAAAATTCCCTGGATAACAAAACTTTTGCATTAGATTGGTCATGTGAGTCCATACATATATTCACCACGATGAAGACAAGCAGCAAAAATGCGCGCCGGTACATGTCAAAAACAACGTTAAAAGCCAGACACCAAAGCTGGTAGGGAATGACGAGAAGTGCACAGTAAAACCGTAATAGATGCCACCACCCCACAAGCCAGCCCGGGCCAGGCAACCACAAGGGGGCGCCACCAATCCACAGTGAGTGAGTGAGTGGCGCCACCAATCTACATCGATATGTGAGATCCGCTCCCCGCATAAATGCGCCTAGTGGGGGCAAGCAGCCGCCCCGCAGGTGGCAGAGCCGAGAGGTCCCGGGAACCAATCGTCAGTGCCACCACCGGCACGGCCGCCGCCCGAGCCAGACGCAACAGAGGACGGATCCCACAGAAATTCCGCCGAGGCAACGAGCGCCACACCGCCGGGCCGACGCGCAGAGGCCCCGCCAGCGGGCCCCCGCGGAACAACCGCCACACCAAAGCCGAAACACCCAGCAGCGACACGACGACGCCGGCGGCTCGCGGGACCCCAGCCAAACCCCACGCATGTATCCAAGACATCCACATAGGGAGCCAGCCCCCTCAAACGAGACCAAGGAGTCACTCCAGCGTTCTCCCGTATAGCCAGGCCGATCGGATTTGTGGCCTGGATTGATCGTCTACGATGGGGGCAAGCGTTGAAATATTAATTACAGTATTATAGTAAATAATTCATTACGTCGAGGCAGCTCCAGGCGGACAAAGGCGGCGCCAGCGGCTCGAGGCCGCGGGGATAAGCAGGTACCCAGCGTAGTATAAAGGAAAGTACCACCTCTTAACACGCCTGCACAGGGGCTCACATGGTGCCCGTCCAGAGAAACCTCTCAAACAAAAACCAGGTCTTCAAGATTCCAGAATAGGGAGCCGCATGCCGATAACTGGACATTTGTTCACTATCATTAACCATGAGCAAACAGGATCGGCATAGGCTAGTAATGATCACTCATCATCAGAATGACACCTGACCTCAGTCGAGAAAACAGAGATCCATCACGGATAGACACGAGATCGCTCCCCTCCCCGCCCATCGTCCTCGTCAGGCCTCCAGAGAAGAACGAGGTCGCTCCCTCCATCGCTCGCCGCCGACGCCCCCGTCAGGCCATCAGAGAAGAAGCAGCACAGGCGCGGCACCGCCACCCGGCCCGCCGGCCGGCCCCCGTCGCACCAGCTCCCACGCCCGAAGAGCACGCGGAGGACCCATCAGACGATCGAGACGCCGAGACCAGCCGACCTCCCCAGCCATCCGTTGCCGGAGCAGCAGAACTCAGCTGCCTAGTTGAGACCGATATCCCGAGATCAGGACGCCGCGACCAACCGCCCTCCTCAGTCATCCGACGCCGGAACAGCAGAATCCAGTCCTTGAGTCGAGATCGAGTTCGGCTTCTCAAGATCGAGACGCCGTGGTTGGTTTTCCCCCTCAGACACCGGTCGCCGGAGCAGCAGAGCTCAGCTCTCGAGTCGGTTCGGCGCCTCCCCGTCCGGGCCCTCACCTCCAGGTGAGAGGAGTGCGCTCACTCACATCGCGCGCAGCACCAAACAGGCAAGTCCGAATCCGCCGCCGGCTCACCGGACGCGCGGCCCCAGCATCCTCGAGCAAAGGGGGCGCCGAGAGCGCCGCACCCAACGGGCGCCAGCCGGGCTTCATCGCAGCACCGCTGCTAGTGTCACTCGACGGCCCTCCAGCGTGCAGGCGGCGCGACCCCCCGCAGCATGCGAGCTCCATCGCGAGCCCTCCATGGCGGCGGAGGACCACGGCGCCAGTAGGCCCCCACCAACGCCAGCCGGATCAGGAACCACCAGGCGACTCCAGACGGTTCCAAACCCACAGCGGTCGGACAGCAGCGCCGGGGCATGTATCTGTCGAACCTGGAACGAGACAGACCCGTTAGGGGGTGAGGGGAGGGCGGGACTGAAGGAGTGAGTGAGACTGAGTGAAGACTGTTTTGATTTTTTTCGGCATGAATGAAATGTCAAGGATTTTGGCAACATTGGACCAGGAGCATAGCTCGGTCCGGTCTCCACTGCCAGTGCATATGAAAAATTCAGATTGAAGTAAATATTTGTAATAATTACTGGGTGATGCTCGTCTGGTTGCCGGCAAGTAACTATCAGAAGTCTTCAAACAATCATTAAAAGTTCGCAGTGAAGTATGTGCAAGTTCGTACATTCTGATATTCAGAGCAAAAAATCGAGCTTTAACTTTGCTTTGATATTTTTCCTAGAGTTTAGAACATTGCTAACGGGAAGAAAAAAACATGACGTGAGCGACGATTCCCACATAGCTACCTTAAGCCCCTTCGCAGTTTATGACAGCCTCGAGGGGTGATTTGATATGGGTTTGAGGGACATGCTAAGCTAATATTCATTGATAAAAATTTTCTTGACAACTGTTTTGAAGAAATTTCTAGACAGTGGTACGTCATCTAATGATCTAATTTTAGTGGCGATTATCTGATTCCACATCGAAGGCGCCATAACGAATGGAGAGAACTTTTGGTATAGTGTTGGAACAAATGGAACATTAAAGTGACTGGAGTTTCTGGTTACATGAGGTTGGACTCGAGCTAATTGAAATTTGTTTCTCAGGGGCAAGGGTAGAGAATTTGTCAAAAAGTTGTGCAATATTAGTAATTGAGACATCTTGGCGATGTCATGGATTTTTAGTACTTTGTATTTCTTGAAGATTGGGGAGGAATGTTGCAGATATGGGGCATGATCTACAATGCGGATAGCTCTTTTCTGGAGAATGGCGAGTCTATTTAATTTAGAGGGGTGAGTTATAGACCAGATTTCAGCACAGTATTGTATATGGGGGAGAACTAGGGAATTGTATAAAAGAAGAAGGTGTTCAGAGTCAAGAAAAATTTCGATCTGCCAATAAGACCAATGTTTCGGGCGACAGTACTTTCAATGGTTTTTATATGGGAATCCCATTTTAAGTTATCATCTATTTTGACTCCAAGATATTTTACTGATTTCATTCGTTTTAATGGATAACCATTAATTCTTATTTCAAAATTTAGGAGATCCGTGTCACAATACTGATTAGAGAATAACTGAAAGGTAGATTTGGCGGTATTTAGGGTGAGGCGATTTGCCAAAAGCCACTGATGAATGTAAGGGATGCTCATATTGATAGCTGCTTTGAGTTCGTTTACGTTGTTGGCAGTGTACGTAAGGGCGGTGTCGTCAGCATAGAGAAGGTATAGAGGGGTTGGAGAGCATAAGTGAATGTCGTTGATGTAAAGGAGGAATAGCAGTGGCCCGAGAACTGATCCCTGTGGGACCCCCGACCTGATCGGTTGGGCTGATGAAAGGGAGTTATTAAACTTCACAGTTTGCTTTCGATGATCAAGGTAGGAGCCCAGAAGATTTAACGCTAAATTTCGAATCCCGTAGAATTCTAGTTTTTGTAGCAAAATTTTATGATTTACCGTGTCAAACGCCTTAGAAAGGTCGAGATATATAGTTGCACACACTTTTTTGCTTTGGATAGACGTAGCCAGATGGTCATACAAAAGGGCTATGGGCTAGAGGTGGGACTTTCTAGGCCCGGGGGCCCGGGGCAAAGGCCCGGCCCAGGCCCGCGGGCTTTGACCGGGCCTGAAGGCCTGATTTAAGCCAATGTCGGGCTGATAACGGGCTTCACCCAGGCTCATTCCGGGCTTCAACTAAACTGGGACTTCAAGTCAATTTTCTGTAAGTTAAATAAGCCTTTTTCAGTACAGACCTAGTTTTTTCCACTGAAGCATAATCTTATTCATGCACCAGCAGCTTTTGAAAATGCATTTACAATTAATTTTGAGACTTTTAGACATACATCAGGAATGTAAAAGCATGAAGCTCTAGCTTTTTATCTGTTACTCATGCCAGGGTCAAAAGCAAGTTACTTAAACCTGAATTAATATTTAAAATCAAATATTGAATAATGCCTACAGTTGCACACATCCATGCCGTACTGTCATCTTATGAATATCCTGATTACTTTAAAATTTTCAAGTCATATATGGGTGAACAAAATATAAATTGTGATAGCATATTTGTTACTTCCATATTGTCAGTATACCATTTCAAAGGAAGTCATTTAACCAATTTGCTGCTAACATATTGATATTAACACCTAGCTCTAGCTAGAAAATTCTTTCGAGAAGCTTTCTGCTCCAGGTAAAAAGAAAATGTTATCTATGGAGCCATTCCCATGTCCTCTATGAAAAATGGTGAAGTAAATATGTCAGGTACAAACTATCTAGTGGGAGCCCATAATTGTCAAATTGGCCTGGTAACTCTAGCTGCAAGAACAAATGTTGATAAGTTTGACCCTTCCACAGCTTCATCTTGCTCTTTCATTGCCCAAAAGATGCAAAATCCACACAGAAAGGGCTAGTATAAGCAAGGAAATAGCCACAAAGAAAACATGTTTTTGATCGAAGTACTTCAAAACATATAAATTAGTCAGTTGTGGGGAGATACTGGGGAGAGCAGTCAGCCTTAAAAGGAACCTTTGAAATTACACCAAAACATGAATATACTTGACAGTATGTGTTGCATTTTCCTTGTGGAGATACTTCCCTGGCCTCTATGAAATACAACTTCTATTATAAGCTTTGAACTTGAACATAACAGCACTTCCCTCCCACCACACTAAAGGTATTATCGCAGTAGGTGGATCACATCTCGCAGTTCAAAAGGATTACGTCAGAAGGTCCACTGATCAAAGGGTCTAATGTTCATAGGTTCTACCCTGTGAAAGTTAGACCTTTTGAATAAGAAGTCCACAAACAAGTGCACAAAAAGTGGCCTATTCTCAGGAACAAAAGAAATGTACCACACACTTTGTGCTTATTTTTAAATCTGTGAAATTTTAAAATATATTTTCAAAAGTCTTGAAATATTTTCGCTGAAATAAACTTACTATTCTGGTAAATTTTGATGAAAAATGTTTTCATAAATGATTGCTCTAATGTAGACAAGCACGGCGCTTCAGATACCTACTAAGCGCAAGCCCGTCAAATACAACAAAGCAAACAGAAATAGTGTTCAAGCCCAAATGGTGATGTGGATGGGATTGAGTTGTTTTTTGTGTCAGATTTACTTTTTGGTGGAGATTGGTGCAATATTTTTATTCAATGTTTGGTGCGAACCTGTGGAAAACTAGTGGTTCCTTATCAAGATAGTTCTTTATGGCTGGTGGTTTGATAATTGTATATGGCTGATGGGCCTTGTTCATGTTGGCCTGTTGGCTTACCTACTTTCCAGACCGGGCTGACCCTAGCAGAACATTCTTTTAACTATCTTCCAAGCTGTTTAGTGACTAAACTAAAAGAAAATGTTCACATGTATCAATTGAGGGACAAAGTAAAGGAGTTTTGGTTCCTTCACAGCCATTCCGCCATGATATTCTGAAAAGTTTTAGCTGAAAACTTGTCACTGCTCTCTCCTCTATTTATAAACATTATTGGAACTCAATTGTGAGGCTCGTGCTAGCATATAATGATTTATAAGAGTGCAAAGATGGAGGAAATCTCTGACATGAGTGGACTTATTTCATCCCGATTCTTATAGCTGCCATGTGCATACCTCTATCTAGAATACCCTTTGTTTTTATAAGGTGATGCTGGTCATTACCTGAAGTAAGCTTGCATCATAAGCAAGCCATGTTTCATACTGTGTTTTTCAGTATCATTTTCTGCTGAATTATTAAGATAGCTGAGGCTACTGATGCTACATGCACCTTTTTGATATGGTTTTGGGTGAAACCAAAACTTTTTACAGGATAAATTGGCTTAAAACATATATTTGAAACAGCTTTAAAGTAAATAAATTTTGTATATAGTCGTTAATGGTTTTCCATGATACCGGGCCTTCCCGGGCTTGATAATCCATTTCTTTCACAAACCGGGCTTGTGACGGGCTTCTAAAATCAGCAGCCGGCCGGGCCGGGCCGGGCCTGCAAAATTGCCTGAAACTCCCACCTCTACTATGGGCATGAAAGTACTGTGGTTAGGGGCGGAAGCCAAATTGATAATGATATAAGATGTGTTCATGGGAGATGAATTCCGAAAGTTGGTTAAACATCACTTTCTCAAACACTTTAGATATAATTGGTAGAATAGCTATTGGTCTGTAATTATTGCAGAGTGAGGGGTTACCAGATTTAAATATCGGTACAACTTGAGCTGATTTCAAAACTGTTGGAAAGATACCTTGTGCGATGCATTTACTGAAGAGGTAAGAGAGATGTGGGGATATTATGTGAGCTATGGCTTTCAAAATCTTCGTACTGATTCCGTCAGCACCTGCGCCAGAGTTTTGGAGATTCATTATTATTCTTTCGATGGCCGGTGGATCAACTGTGTCAAATAAGAAAGAATTGGGATTCGGTGCGTTAGAATTGAGGTACGCCAGGGCATCAATGTTTGAAGCCGGAAGTGAGTCATCAAGTGATTTCGCAACTGTCGCAAAAAAGTTATTGAAAAGGTTCGCCATGTCTTGCGGTTCTTGAGTCGATGTTTCAGAGTTTTCGATAACTTTAGGAGGATCATTTCTGACTTTGTTTCTCCGTGCAAGTTCTAACAGTATTTGCCACATTTTTCGCGGGTTATTCTTGTATTCGTTTAATTTTCTCCGATAGTATTGTTTTTTAGCTAATCTTATCACAGAGACCAGGATGTTCCTATAGTTTTTGTAACGTGTGTTGTTTCTAGAGGTTGGGGACCGGATAAATTTTTTATACAGATTATTTTTCTTGTTAATGCAGTGGAGAATGCTATAAGACACCCAAGGCTGTATAGGGACCTTTTTCCTGTTGGTTCTTTCCAGTTTGATTTTAGATAGTTCGTCAGTAATTGTGTTTAAGAGAAAGGTTGCAGCTTCATCAGCGTCAGCTATGCAGTAAATATGGAGAAGACGCAGAACTAGGTTTTGTTTAAGAGAGTCAATTTTCCTGAAATCAAATATGTTTTGGGTTGGCTTTTCTGCTTGTGATCCTGGTTGTATTTGGTCTATATGAATGCATATCGGAAGGTGGTCACTAATGTCTGACATAATGATGTTGTTTTTGGAAACAAGGGAGATATTATTACAGTAAAAATTATCTATTAGCGACTGAGATGTTGGGGTTACCCTAGTCGGAAGAGAAATGCACGGTACAAAGCTGGCTGCAAGGAGGGTATTGAAAAAGTTGGCGCTGTGTTCGCCTGTTTCTATTTGTAGGAGGTCAATGTTCAGGTCACCGCCAAGTAGGCAAAATTTATTTTCTGCATTAAGTGAGGTAAGAATATTTTCTAGATGGTCTGTGAAGATGGCAGGTGAGAATGATGGTGAGCGGTACATTGATCCTATTATAATTTTCTTTTTGGATGACTGGTCCTTAATTTCAACAAATACAGATTGGTGTTCTACTCCTCTAGATTCGAGGTCTTGGCGTCTGGAATAAGCGAGAGAAGACGAAATGTAGATGGCCGCGCCCTTGCCCCTGATTTCTGCTTGTTTTGACAGTTCCAAATGGTAACCTTTTATCTGAAATGATAAGATAAGGTCTGGGTCCATCCATGTTTCAGTTAACAGAATAATTTCTGGAGGTCGGCTGAATTGGTTTAGAAAAAGTGCCAATGAGTCAAAATTTTTGGGGAGACTTCTAATGTTCAAATGTATTATAGAGAAGTTTCTTGAGTTGATTGCTAATGGGGCACTGACATACTCACAGTTGTCAAGAAAATTTTGATAGTTTGAGTCATTAGGGTCATTGGGAACAGCGGCAAACTCAGGTCTGAGTCTTAAGTCTATAATGATATACCAATAGTAGGACTGCCTAGGGATTATTCCACGTTCTTAATACTTTTAAGCTACGAATAAACTCTATACTATTCTATGTTAGAACTAAGGTTACAGTGTGATCTGAGAAGGAAAAAAAGTAAGTACAGCAAGAACTTCAATGTACTATATGCTAGCATTAACAGGTGCAACTGGACTGGGTAAATCTGTGTATGAAGGGGATGGGTGTTTTACTATTTATTTGATCTGTGAGGAGGGGGTCGGATAGAGCGTCCGCTCCTACTCCCTAGTCTGGTCCGTGGAGGGAGGCACCACCGGGTCATCCACCAGCACACAGGGTGAAGCCCTGAACACCTCTTCCTGGGCTAATGGGCCTGCCTCAGCACCAGTTGCTGGTAAGGATTTGTTTGAGGGGGTTTGAGGGTCACAGGAAACGTCCAAAGTGGTAGGGCCCAAACCTCCCAGAACAGAGAGGACAGGGGCAGGGGTAGGCACGTCCACCGGCTGGTCACCACCATACTGCGCATCAGTAGGCTCCACCAGCTCTTGACCAGCCGCAGAGATGCTCTCCTCAATGACATGAGCACCGGGACCTGGTTGCCCACACCTAGTGGTTGATGAGGCGAGAGGAGGTAATGCATCCTGAGGGTGAGATCGCAGCAAGAGACCCGAAGGGTCACTCAGCAGCGGCACAGGGGTTGACGACAGAGAGGCGCCAGTCCGGGCCTGGGATGCCGGGGGGTTGCCAGAGTGGTCAGCACGATGAGAGGTTGAAACACTGTTCACAGAGGCGGCTGATGTGGTCCCTCCTGCTGGGCCAGGAGCAGGTCCAGTCACCGGGCCATGTGGGCGGGAACGACGATTTGTAGCCAGAGCTGACTCGGTTGGACTGTGCCTTTTACATATATTCAAGATGTCTTCCCTGGTCACTCCCACATCCACTTCAACAGCCCTCAGAGCACCCCTAGGCTTTATAAAGATCTTCCCCTGGCTGGTGTAGTGGGTTTGCAGGGGAGATGATTCCCTAGGGTAGTGCAGGGTTTTCAGCATCTTTACGACAGACAGCCTCTCTGCCGTCAGGCTCTCATGAACCAGTAGGCCTGGCTTGATAGGCTTGATCCTCTTACGATAAACAGCCTCCCTTTCGTCTTGGTTGATAAATCTGACAAGAATGGTACTCTTGTTACGAAGCCTGTGACAGGCTGATATTGCAAGAGGATGTACAGAGATCCCAAGGTACTCCTTTATTGTCAGAAGGATTCCTGTTCTGGTGTCCTCCCCAGGGTTGTGTGGGGGATGGCATCTCCTGAGAGGAGAAGGGTCGAGAGCCTGCTATACTGTGCCTGGATTTCAACAGCAGATTTTATTTTGTTCTGGGACTCAGAGACTTGAGTGTGGGATGTACTCAGTGATGAGAGTTTAGTTTCTGTATCATCACACTTTGAGTTCAAAGTAGCCAGTCCAGTTTCAACAGCCTCCCTGCGTTCAATGTTCTCGGACACCACTATTTGCAAACCCTGGAGCTCGGCAGCAAGTTCAGTGAACTTTTCCTTGACCCTGTCAAGCTCTGCCCTGAGTTGGGAATTTTCCTCTGACAGCTTCTCAAGTCTCGAATCTATGTATTTTGAGTTAGTTGGGGCCATTATGTTTGTACTATCAATGTGGGTTGTCTGTGTCAGAGAGGTCTTGTCAGTGAGATAAGTATGAGCTGTCTAGGAAATAATGGTAGTAGGCTATCAGCGAAAGTCAAGTAGCCTGCAGAGTTGCACTACATCAGGCCTCAGGGGGTGGGACACAGGGCACTTTAAAACATAAGGAGGGCCAGTCCAGTTAACACCCCGTCTGATTATCTAGAATGCCATAGTAAGCACAGTTGCCAAACTTACGGTCCCGAAAGCTGACTCCAAGGTCCCAGCAACAGCTACTGGTCCACTATCGCGCGAAAAGATACCGTCCTTTCTAACTTCCGCAGCAGCCCCTCTCAGCAAAAAAGGGAAAGCTATCAGATGATCCGCCGAACTTTTGGGACAACAACAAAAGCCGGCTGGGAGCTAAGTGGCTGAGGGTCGTGTTTTTATTCGGGTGGCAACTCACGCTTTTGCCTATTTCCTTTCTCGCGTAACAAATTTGACGAATCCACCAATAACCTTTAAGGTTATAGCAGCTGACAGCTGGATAGAAAATAGTTCCCCTGCTATCAAAAGTAAACCAAGTATACGCTGGCTTTCAGTAAATACTCCAGAAAACTCAGGCGCACTTTAGATTGTAACTCTACTGTCCAAACAAACAATACAATCACGGCGTAATAGCGGCAAAACCTAACAAAAAATGTTCGGGCTTATTGCCCTAATACCTAATTTTACCGTGAAATAAAGTAGGCAACAGACAAGCATCACACAGGAAAAATCGAAAGAAAAAGCGTAAGGCCACAGGCCCTCACAAAAATCTAAATTTTCTTACAAAATATTACGGAGCACTTGGCAGGGCAACCGAACCGGCACGCAGGATCTGGCAACGGATGTGATTCAGGTATGAGAATTCCTGGGCTTCTGATTGGTCAATTATGATTTATTTAAAGTCCTATATTTCTGTTTCAAAAGAGTTTTGGAATGCTGTTTTTTCAAATAATTTTTTTATGTTATAGTTTGAGGTTCTGCACCACTGTTTAGTACAGATATGACCTAGTTCTTACAGAAATGGATGGTCATAGCTGGGGCTATGTCATTTGATCGATAGTGAGAATTGAATCCATCGGCATATATTGATACCAATACACAACATGGAACAATAAAATGAACACAAGGGATGCAATCTGGTCAGGCCCCTATTAGGGCAAGATCAAATACATGCCCAGATTTAAACAAGATGGGCCAATACGCCCTGTCCCGTGGAGACATGGTGCAAGCCCTCTGGGGCGCAGGGGCAGGTGACACAACACAATATTGCTTCGCCGCTCATGTGGATAATTCAGTCACTATTGGCGGGAGGGCCGGCGCCCCAGGACTCAGTGGGTTGCCCAGCGCGGGCCGAGCAGCGGTACCACCCGCGTCCGGCCGCGTGGCCGATGGCCGGGCGCGCCTGCCTTGCCATCTACCAGCGGCGCACCAACCATTAGGCGGCGCCACCGAGGCGGTGCCATCAGCGCGAACGGTCATTTATCGCATGACCCAACTGATCAACTGGTGGTGTCCGCACAATTAGACCGGATGCAGCGGTGAAAAGCCGAGGGGAAAAACTGTTGTTGAACCGGGACTTAATTGTTGTTAAGTCGTCGTCTAGAAATGTTGGCTTTGATAGTGGTTTTAAGGCATTTTGAGGTTGAATTCGCAAAAATGAGAATAGGGTTTCTGAAACAACTTTAACATTTTCCCCATATCTCCCTTTAAATCCTTGCCTCTGTCACAGCCCGTTAAGTCCCTGCCTTTCCCAAAACATTTTGAAATTAACTGCATATAGATCCCCGAATTAATGATGCCCTTATTTAGCACCCACATCCGGCCAATCAGGGAATACTGTTGATGTTTGTGGCTTACAGGCTATTATGGGGACCGGTGTGTCCTGGAATCCGTGCAGCGTCGCTGGACCAAAATAGTAAGCGGTTTACCCAACCTGGGGTTTGGTACTCGATTGTGATCTCTCAGGCAATGTGTAGTTCAAGGGAGGCTCTTGTGCGCAGATTTGATCCAATACTGGACAATATTTCACGGAAAATGTCAAATCAGTCCTGCTGACCTTTTTCATATGGCTGATCACCCGGTCTTGATGGGCCATAGGTTCAGAATACAGCAAGCCCATGTGTACACGGACACACGCAAAGCGTTCACTTAGCGTCTGTTGTGTCCATGCCCGCAATTGTCTTCCAGACCATGTAGTCGCTGAGATCGACCTGAAATGTTTCAAGTCCAAGCTGGCAACTGCACTGGGTGATACATTGTACTGTTACATGCCCTGATGTGTGTCCAGCTTGTGAACAAGACTGCAACTTGTGACATAACATAAGTGAGAGACACAAAGTGTGTGTACATGGTAATATCTGATAATTTTTGTGAGACTGTGTAGACACACAATACCGGTCTGGGCCTACTGCCTGACCTGGAGCGTCTTGCGATATACAGTTTTCCTCCCTGTTCTGGTATACCTTCCTAACAACCTGGCAGGGACCCTGCCAACGATGCTGATGGGGTTCCATGCCCTGAGGGCAGGGAACCCCATCAGGCGAGTGCAGCAGGCGGAAATAAATTAAATGAAATGCTAGTAGTCTGGCTACAGCGAGCTCATGTACACAGGAACAGAGTCAGTCAGCGTCTGGGTAGGAATAGTTGTGTACGGTCCAGTGGGCGTCTAATCCTGCCTTGGAACTGCTGGTTGTGGGAGTACGGACCACTTTAGCTGGCTGAGAGTTGCAGTCGTTGATGGAACTTACCTCGAAGGCTTGTCAATGCACTATTGTGACAGCTGTCGGCTTCAGCAGCTTGAACGGATGTCCTCCCGGTTCGGGTGTCCCTATCACGTTCAAAAAGCTGGAATAATGAAATATTATAATACCATAACAGTGATATAATAACATGATAATGACTATATTAACGCGATAATTCTCACGATAACAGTCATAGATAATAACACGATAACTTTCACAGTAACAGTCCTGCGCCCAAATGGGATTTACTCATTTAGACAAGGAAGCCGGATGCCTTTAGAGCCTCACAGTATGCTGGAATAGTTCCTGCCAGGAAACGTGCTGGGCAGTTTAGTTTTTGTCCTTTGTAAAGTTCTGAGTGAGATTGTTTCCCTAGCGCCCCAGTGGGGCTTCGAGATACCACCGTTGAGCATAGGAGCTAGCAGCATATGCTGCTAGTTCTGATTTGGTAATACATCCTGGGCTATGGACCCCGCCTCAGAAAGCAAAACTATTACGAGCCGCCGCTAATCTATGTACTCCCACAAACGTTGCTCCATATGGTGACGTGTCGAAAATATCGGAGGCCTTAATTCAATACGAGAAGGTTGGACCGGGCTGGAAAAATAATAGATCAATTCAGCTCCCGGATACGGAATCTGGTGCTGACAACTGGCTCTGCTCTTACTGCACCCGACCCTTGCCTCATGCAGGAACTGTGTTTTATCCCAGAACAACGTTGGTACCCAGTCGTAGTTTCTTCCTTTTTTAACGCTCCTTATATTTTCTTCTTACCATCTCCAGAAATGTATTGAATCACTTTGTTTTTATGTCTATATGTCTCTGTTTCAAATACCGCTGTGAAATATCTATTATGTATTATAAATGTCTTATATATGCGATCTGTTGTTGTATTTGTACCCAATACATGTTATCATGGAATCAAACGGGATGGTGTAGAAATCGGAGGCATCATAGTGTTCCGCGCTGATCGATGTGCTGCGGAATGTACAGCCCCCTGCAATTTAATCTGTACACACTAGGCTCGGAAGTTTTTGCTCTAGTGTAAGCAAACTACTGCTTGCAGAATCGTGATTAAACATACAGCTTGTGTGTTTTGCTCCCAGCTATCGATTACGTGCCCACTAATTCTCAGAAGCCACATATTTTAAAAATTAAAAGCGAAAAACTAAATTGTCACGAGACAGCCATCAAAAACGTTTTCTGCAAATTATTTGCAAACTATGAATTTAGACCCTAGTTTTTGGGACAATATCGAAGGCCACGGGCAAAACACACATGCTGTATATTTCATCCTGTAGTAATAGTTGTATTATGTAGTAATCCAGAATTTAGCCAAAAATTGGCCAGCCTAGTGTGTACAGATTCAATTGCAGGGGGCTGTACACTAAGGTGTATCACCTGAGGGGTTATTTTAACGGTGCATTGTTTTTATATGATTTTATCATGCCCTGTATCTGTCGAAACAAATTGGCGTGCTCCATTCCCATTAAATTCAAATCCCCATCCTGCCCCTGGCGATCGAAGTTTTGCCTATCTCCCAGCATAGGAGCGACGCTAGCGCCATAGCGGCAAACCTTGGAACTATCACACTCGGGTATATTCATGGACGCAGATGCTGTAAAAATGCTCACAAACACATACATACTGCGCTGACGATATCATGAACACCACAACATTGATACGGTATCACGACATGCCTTGCTTTTCTACCTTTGCTAGGTACGAGGCGTCCGGGTAGAACTATCTTGACCATTACCAAAACCTTATGCACCGAACGCGACCTTTTCAGCTGATATGGACCACTGACCAGTCTCACGACACCAGAACGAAACTACTGCGAATAAAATTCAAGCTAGACGGTATTTCGGTTGCTAACAGATCACTCAGGCTCTTGCCAGCGCAGTGCCTCGATAAATAATTTTTTGCTGGCGACGACTGGCAGCTGTTGTCGGTGACGGAGGCGGCTGCAGATCCAGCCATGGCGCTGCTGCCGACCACCTGGCTGGCCACCACCTCAGTCACCACCTTGACTGCACGTTCCACTGCCACCGTGTGGACGGGAAAGGCGCAGGGTTGTAGTGGCTCGTTGCGTACGTTCTGGAGCTCTGCGTCACTGAGGCTCATGGTGAGCGGCGGCTCGGTGATCAGTTCGCTCCCCCAGTCCAGCAGCTGCGTGTAGTCAGTAGCGGCGAAGTTGACCTTTGGCAGGACGAACGGTCGGACCTCCTCTATTTGTGGCTGCTGGCAGCACTGCTGGATGGCTTCCACGGCCCAGCTGCGCACCTCAGAGCTCTTGTCTGCCAGCATGGCCAGAAGCACCGCCTCTGGATGGACCCAGTAGGTGTTCCGCTGGATCACTGGCTGGATCGCCTTCTGCAGCTGGGGCGGCAGCTGCCGCAGCAGCTCCACCCTGCGCATGATGTTCCTGGCGCCGCTGCTGCAGTCGCTGTTGCCGCGGATATGAAACCACATCGGAGTGTAGTGTCCCATCAGATAGGCGACTAGCAGGACAAGCTCGTCGCTCGGCGACGTGGTGGAGATGTAGAGCCGGAGCAGTCTCGCCGCTAACGTCAGCCACGTATGAAGGACGGGAATGACAATTTATGGGAGAAGGTGACGGAAAGTTATGGTTGTGGAACTTTTGATAGAATAGGATCCAACAAATAGATATGGAATGACAAGAAAGGATACGAGGCACTCTGCGATGATCTTAAGGTTCAAAAGAAGCATGTCTGGTGAATTGATAACGGGATGTTGCAATGGTGAAATGTATTTTGAAATTGGAGGATGACAGCAGTGCCTACCTGGCGTGGTTGACAGGTCCGAATATGCGGGAGGCGTCTTCATCGGAGATGTGGCCGGTCTGCACAGCCTTGGCCAGCCGATACAGGACGCGCTGATCTGTGCTGAGCTCCGCTGCCACGGCCTCCTGCAGCTCCGGTAGGGGCTGGCCACCGGCCGGAACTCGGCGACCGGCAGGCCGTGCACGTCCCCGCTGGCAGCCTTGCCCAGCGCTCCGGTGAAGGACCTGGGGCCAGATGTGTCGCCGTCCAGCTGCTTAAACACCTCTCTCAAGTTGAGCTCGTTGCCATGTAACTGGCACACGAACCAGTGCACTGGTCTTTCGGTCGCGAGCTCAAACAGCCGGCACACGCCGCCGGCCCGGCCCGTGTTGACGGCGGCGCCGTCGCAGCCGAGCGCCCGGATGTTGGCGCCGTTGGCGGTGGCGATGTGGACCAGTTCTCGGGCCTGGTCTATCGCCCGCCCCGTCTCAGGGGCGAAGTGGGCGATGTAGTGACCGCCGGGCTCCGCCACCACTGCCACGTGCTCCTCCACTGTCTCCGTGGACTGGCCGACACATGTCCGATCTTTTCGCCCGTCGAAGTACAGGGCTGTCAGGGCCTCGCCGCCGTGGATCTCGGCTCTCGCCTGGGCCGAGGCCTGCCGGACAATACTTCTTTCGCGCCATAGTTTCATTGGCTCCATTATCAGAGCCGTGTTCTCTTCCGAAATGCGACCGATGTCCATTTGGAACGCATTTATCAGGGCCGCCGTCCCACGGTTGGAGAGCCCGTAGCGATCGGCAGCCAGAGCCGTATTCACCAGCCTGTCCGTATTCCACCCAGCGGCGTCATGGTCGTCGGCATCTCCAGGCTCCCAGTCGACATCAGAGGGACGGCCGTCTGTTTCAGAGGACTCGGTGTCACCTGCAGTGTCTGTCACGGTGCCAGTTCCATGGCTCTGCAAGCCGGACGGTCCGGGTTCGTTGCTGGGTGGCCCGGCTACACCAGATGGACCGGCTTCGCTGATTGATGGGCCTCCGGCCGTCGGCGGCTCCCTCCCCTCTCTCTCGGATAGTCTCCACCTCCGGAAGGCCGCTGTCTGCCGCCGGCTGCTCTGATGGCAATCGATGCCACCTTGGAACATTTTCCTCGGTCCTCGTTGGTCTCTGATGAATTTACCTCAGCTGGCAGCACTCGGTTGTCACGGGGACAGCCGCAGCGGCTCAGGTCCTTGCACTTGCAGAAGGCGATATCGAACAGCTTGTTGAAGAAGTTTCCGCCCTTCTGCAGCCTCGCGTTTTTCAGGTGCCGGTTTTTCTTCATGACTTTGTTCATACCCTGGAATTTATTGTGGCAAACGACGACCTTCAAGAAGACGTTATTGGGCCGTATGACCGGGATTCCTTCGCTTTCCCACACAGCTATTATTTTCTCAGCGACATTTTTGAAAGTTCCTTTTAACGGCTCACCACGTGCTTTCACACGCCTGGCATGGATGAGCCGGATGTAATTAACAACATCCTTGTTGGTAGGAAGCTGGTTTGAGGGAAGTTGGTTTGGTGCTCCGAGGCAGAAGTGCCTGGAATGGCTGCGGAGCGGCATCTTCACTGAGGATCGAAATGCAAAACCTGCAAAGGAGATGGGATCACAGGGTCAGGAATGTAACTGCTTTGGTGGAATGGGAAATCAAGATCACATTGAGGGGTGGAAAATTCACCTTTGTTGCATCCAGACGTGTGGTTTGGCTTAGATAAGCTCCGCAATTATTCAACCCTATTGAACGACCCGGTTTCGACGCGCCGACTGCTTCGGTCCGCGAGAGGTCTCTCATTTGCAGAGCTTAATATGGCGCAAGCAATCAAAACAAAGCATGAACTGACCATACAGTACATGCTTATCGAAACAGGAGATGCATGATAAAGACCGTAATAAAATCACCGGCGGCTGTTCAAGCAATTTAACTCCAATGAATTCGAAGTATTTAGGCGCCTATAATTAGAAAATTGCCAACGCGTACGTCCTGGTCACTCACCCAAAGTAAAAAAAGATGGATTAAGGCCAGTGTAATTGGGTAGCCAAGATTGGATACTGAACACGGACAAGATGTGACTTGTAGGTAAGCAAGAGTTATGATTTGTCACTTTCCTCATTATACCTATGATAGTTTTTTAGGCACAGTGTCCACTTTCTACTAGGATGGATCCGGGGAGGGGGAGGAGCAACTGGGCCATGCCCCCGCAAAGCACCAAAAAATAAGGGCAAAATATATATATATATTTCGCCGTGTAGGCACAGCACAAACGAAGCAACTTGGATTAAGGAAAGTCGATTTTAAACGCACTAGTGACTCGTAAGCCGTGGAAATCCGATGAGTTTCTGGAAACCGGGAATTTTTTGAGCTTACCCCAAACCCCATTTACCCCCTATAAAAATATCTGGATCCACCCTTGTCTCTCTGCATAAATTTGTCACTGGCAGGCTCGTTGGAAGATGGCGAAAATAGAGAAGATGGTGTTTTATCAGATCACCGCAGGGCGGCGCTAGTGTAGACAATGGTATGTGATGGGGTAACTTTCGCTTGCTTGGGGCAGGATGGGGATTTGAAGTTGGACAAAATAATCGGTACAGTATTGATTCAGGGTGGCTGGGGCATGATAAAACCATATAAACACCTTGCACCGTGATAAGTGATACACCCTACTGTAAGTGTACACCCAGAGAGTTACCAGTCAACCGAGAGCTTAAATTTTGACCGTACCCGCTGTTATCTTCCAACATCAGATAATGGAGTTTCAATGTGAGGAGGAGAGCTCCGAGCTCATCGCCTGCAATATCGAGCTTGGTCACTCAGAGCTCAACACTCGCCGTCGCTCTAAAGGAAAGGCCAGGGGACCGCACGTGACTTACTACCTGACCAAAGCCGATCGTCGGAGAACGAAGTACCACAAGGTCTGCAAAATTCTGCTCAGTAAGGTGGGTTTGGGCACGCAGCATGTGATTTGTGTGAGTAAATGTGGTGGGGACTAGAGGTGTCTGGCTGATCGACCTAAGTTGTTAAAGGATAAGTTATCCCTGCTGGGTGACTGAAAGGGAATGTGGAACGTGATTTTAACTGAGATAGCCAAATTGTAAAGCATGCCGGAAAACCCGGTATTCAATAAATAATTTGTCTTGAAACTTAATATTTCTGTAGAAAAAAGCTAAAAACTACCTGAAATGTACCCTACATGTACCCTTAGCAGCAGGCCACAGTTGTCACCAATTGGTGTGACGACATATGCTGACGTCACGGTGAGTATCAGCCAATCGAAGCCCCTGAAGCCTATTGAATATGGAAGTGGTTGCCAGATCATAACATCATCCACAGGCAGATATTTCTTTATTTCCCCAGGGGAGTATTTTAAAAATCGAAATATTGAGCTCATTGCGCATTTTTCAGAGAAATCCTGGATGTTTCCATGCTTTTGCCACTAATTACACTAAATTCCTTGACTCGACCAAGGCGCCACATTCCCTTTAAGCATTGGCTCATGGTCTTTTCTCTCCATGCGCGTCCTCTTCAAGTGTTAGTGGTCGAATACTCTTAAGTAACCAAAGTCAAACGTGGGCTCCTGTCCAAGTAGAGGGAGCTTTACTTCCCCTTCCCGTCCACTTTCCAGCACCGTCTATAGCAAGTTTGAGTGCTGCAAAGCCCGAGAAAATGTGTTCCCAGTTCAGCACAGCGGGAATACCACGACTTCACTCCAGCTGATGTTTCAGGCGCTGGAGGCTGAGATATGCGTTGGAGCGCACGTGGAGATGGAGTTGTCACACCCCGAGTTCCGGAGTCACCTCTACAGCGAGTACCGCGCCTCGCACTCTCTTGGCTACCTGGCGGCGCAGTCTTGGCATGCCATCTCTACAGGGACGGCCCCGACACAGGTCGGTGGTCGGATATTTTTTTAACGCGACTGGGTCTTGATCCAGGGCTTGTGTTTATTTAGGTATCGGTGGTTTGTGATTGGTTCCTTTAGGTATCAGTGGCTTGTGATTGGTTCCTTTAGGTATCGGTGGTTTGTGATTGGTTCCTTTAGGTATTAATGGTTTGTGATTGGTTCCTTTAGGTAGCGGTGGTTTGTGATTATTTTCTTTAGGGGTCGGTGGGTCGTTATTGGTTCCTTTAGGTAGCGGTGGTGTGTGATTGGTTCCTTTGACCATTGCTAGGTTTTTTCCTTCTTTTTCGAATACGAACAAGTGTATTTTTCCACCATACCCTTCGAACTCGGACATTCTGGTGTTAGTTCACTGACTGTGCTTTTCTCGTGCGTCGTAATTTGTGCGTTTTTAACTTTTCGATGTCGCCATTCAAAATAGGACTCATGACGAAAAATGAAAATGAACACGTGAAGAAAAACACGTCTGTAACTATTGACCGTGGAAGTGTTCCGCACTGGCTGCTGAATTTATAACTTACTTGGCTACCATTTGCCGTTTTTCGGTAGTTTTTTTGCCAACATTGAACGTGCCGCCAGGATGGTGTGTCTGCTTCCAGTCGAGAAGAGACCGACTGTGAGACAAAGCTTAAACCGCCTGGGAGGAGACCGCTCGTCCTGAGATTCTTTACCAAACGCCGGCAGCGCACTCAAAAGTACAGCAAATCGTGGGCATTTCTGGCAAAGAAGGTAGGTGCGTTTCCTGGTATTTATTGTTGATTGTTGTTTATGTATCATTTATTGGTTCCAGATATGTATTTCAGATATTGACAATGCTAATGATTTTAGTGATGTTCGATTACGGACGGTTCGGATGACGGATATTTACGGCCGATTACGGATGCCCATAAGGAATGATGATCGTGAATGATGTTCATGATGTCCACTGATGTGAATAGTGATGTTCAATACCTTGAGCGGTGATGTCTGATGATGAAGGGCGATGATGATGATAAATAAAGTTTGATTTCATCAATATAGTTTGATTTTGAACGCTGCCTTACCATCAACTCTGTTTAGCAATGAGTTAAGTGTTCAGTATTCAGCATTCACTGAATACTCTGTTGGGTATTCAGTGATAAACAGTATTCTGAAGCTGTACCATTGCGCTGGTCAGGCGCAGAACATGGAGCTCAGCACTGGAGGATTCGTGAGGCTGAAGATAACGCATCCTCACTACCCAGCCTTCTCTTACCACGACTGGCGCGCCGGTGCCCTGAGCTGGTGTCGGAATGTACAGCCGGAGACCCTCCAGCTGCAGGATGGACCCCCGAGTCATGATGAAGGAGGCTCGGGGTCTCCCGACACAGAGCTGCCGGATTCTGACCTGAAGGAGCCCGAGGCAGTACGTCACGAGCAGCGGGTTGTACAACAGCGAGAGAGCTGGGCTGATGGGTTTGATGCGGAGGAGGTATACGCAGCTTCAGACAAGGAGCCGGGACCTGCTCAGGATGCGTTTCTAGTGGAGGACGATGAGGCGTTTGGAGCTGACACAGAGGAGAGCGATGAGGTGGGTGCCTGTGAAGCTTCGTCGAGGTGGGTGTGTTGTCACTGTGGATGCGTTGAGAATAGCATTCTTAGTGTCTTTAGGTCGTTTCCAACCCCCTATTGCATGGGTAAAAGATCATCCTAGCAAGTGCCAAATGCGCAACTTGATGATGACCATGGTGTCTTGATATGTTTGTGTCGGCCCCACCCAGAACAGAAGTTTGTGACAGTTCCACCCCTGACAGAAATTTGTGACAGGTCCACCCCTGACAGACATTTGTGACAGGTCCACCCTTGACAGACGTTTGTGTCGGCCCCACCCCTGACAGACGTTTGTGACAGATCTTTGTGTCGGCCCCACCTCTGACAGACGTTTGTGACAGGTCCACCCCTGACAGACATTTCTGACAGGTCCACCCATTACAGACATTTGTGTCGGTTCTATCCCTGACAGGTGTTTGTGGCAGGTCCGCCCCTGACAGACGTTTGTGACAGATCCAGCCCTGACATGTGTTTGTGTCGGTTCCATCCCTGACATATGTTTGTGTCGGTTCCACCCCTGACAGACGTTTGTGACAAGTTCACCCCTTACAGACGTTTGTGACAGGTCCACCTCTTATAGACGTTTGTGACAGGTCCACCCCTGACAGACGTTTGTGATGGCTCCACCCCTGACATGTATTTGTGATGGCTCCACCCCTGACATGTATTTGTGATGGCTCCACCCCTGACATGTATTTGTGATGACTCCACCCCTGACATGTTTGTGTCGGTTCCACCCCTGACAGACGTCTGTGACGGCTCCACCCCTGACAGACATTTCTGTCAGTTCCAGCAGGCGGAAGAGCGGCAGCTGAGCCTCCACTGGGACAATTTCCACTACAGCGTGACAGCTGCGTTCGACCAGCTGAGGCAGACGGAGCAGCTGGTGGACGTGGTGCTGTGCTCGGAGGGAAGGAAGGTCCGCGCGCACAAGATCATGCTGTACGTCTGCAGCGGCTTCTTCCGCGATCTGATCCTGGTGAGTTCTTGGTTACTGCGTTTTTTATGCACAGAGGAGGCAAAGCTGCGCGTTTTTTTCTTTCGAAGCACTGAGTTTACGCACGTCCCTGTGCGTTTTGTAATTATGAACTGTTCGTGATTGCTCGGTCGGAATTTTAATTGCTACATCTCCTCCTCCACACGTGGCGACGGGGCACTGATATCCACACCCCTTCCAATCTCTTCGCTTCGATTTTCGTTATAGCCAGGGCTTCACTTGGGATTCTTCAGGGAGGGGCACGGACCCGTCCTGGTGATGACCAGGGGGAGGTAGATTCAACTTTAAGGCTTGTAGGCAGGGTGCCATCAGGGGCGTAGCCAAGGGGGGGGCGGCAGGGACAGCCGCCCCTCCCTGAGAGCCCGAAGGGCCCCCTAAGGACACGAGCCGCGCGAAGTGCGTCTTGCCCGCACTATGCTCTGTGGCAAAATTTGGCATTTCATACCAGACAGGGCCCTGTTAAGCCCTCTTCAGCACTCAATTCTGTAATAAGCAGGGTCCTTTTTATCCATCAGGGCCTTTTTTGCGCTGTCACAGGGGCCCTTTTCGGGGCGCCGCCCCTCCCTGAGCGAAATCCTGGCTACGCCCCTGGGTGCCATCGAGGTAGTTCACCCATATTCCATTTGGAACTTTCTCGCAGCTTTAAGTCGTTCGGCAGGGGAGATGGTTAAGATAAGCGATCGAGTGCCAACAACCAGGAAGGATATACCTCTGGTTTGCCAGCAGAGGGGCCTCCAGTGCAGGGTTGTCACGGTTCTATAGTGAAAATATGCCAATTTTTGCGTATTGGGAATATTTTGGCAATGATATTGACCTAATTTGTGAAATATTGGTCACAATCTGTCAAAAGAACATGGAAAACACGCCGAACGCACCATCTCTGTATATAGTCATAGATTTTGTGTGTTCAGAGACATGATTGGCTTTTTATAACACTTTTAATATATATTATTGCATGTAAAAATATGCCAAAGTTGTGACGTTTGGCTGTAAATATGCCAAACTGGCAACCCTGCTCCAGTGTACATCCCAGGGTGCTGGGTGTAGAGCGACACCTGGGCAAGCTCAATTTTCCATTTCTGTGAAATGTTTACTAAATTTTCCACTCTGTTTTCCTTGAATTTTAGCACAATTCAATAATCCTCGTGTACATGAACTCATCAAAAGTATGGCAGTATGGAAGTTTTGTTGAAAATATGTTCCTAAATTTTGAATCAGAATTTTAGTAAGAATAATATTGATTTTAAGAATAAGATTGAATAAAGCTAAGTAATGGTTTATAACCCTCTCAATATCGCAATTTCTGAATTTTATACTTGCCGTCTATATTTTCCAATATGAATTCTACACTCAGCACCCCAACCCGAAACCGGTTTTGCGACACTGGGTGACCCCGTCCCCTCCTCCTGCGTTTTCGCCGTTCGTGACCATATCCACAGATAACTCACAACCTCGGGTTTCGCAGACTTCGAACTGCGACCAGATTGAGGTTGTGCTGAACGACGTGAGCTTCGTCAACCTCCAGTACGTCCTGGAGTTCATCTACACGGGCAGCGTGAACGTGGCGCAGAGCCAGCTGGCCAGCTTCATCAGGACGGCGGAGATGCTGCAGATCCGCGGCCTCAGCGCCGACGAGAAGGTGAACTGTCTACTCTATTGTTGTAGAAATACGATTCATACAGATAGCGTTAGCACATTGAAGTCAGGTGCCGGGAGGATGCGTGAAGGAACCTGGATTGTTGTTACTTTGCTGGTAGCCAGAGGCGGGTTTAGCCGGTAGGTTTTGGGGAGTAAACCAAAACCGAAAAGCAAAAACAAAACTGTCACAAGGTGAAAGATTTGGCCACAATTTAACTGGCCGGTAGGTTTGGGACTTAAACCCAAGTCGAACCACCCTCCCCCAAAAAAAAAACGTCACGGGGTGAAATATGTGGCCACAAGATGCTTGCTTTTGCCATCCAAGGATCATTCACTCAAAAAGCGATTTTAAATATTAAGGAGACCAAGGTCCAATGTTTACACTGAAATTGTTCGGTTATGTTTGAATTTGACGGTTTCAGTTGAAGCACTAAAACCTTGCCTTAAAACTAAAAAGGAGCTGGCTGGGGCACAAACTTAGCTCTGCGGACGGCGGCAAAACCTAGTTTTGCTCGAAGCCTTTTCGATTGGGGAGAGGGCTATACCTCGCTCACCCCCCCCGCCCTTGGATCCTGATACGGTGATGGCACGGAGCCCAGTGGTGGATTGTCTGGTTGCTCCGCTATATGTTCAGTCTCTGTCATAAAAACATGTGTTATATGTTTATATATATAAACATCTTATTCCACGCTGCCTTACCATCCATGATAGGAAATGTTGATGCAGGATATGTAAGATATGTAGGGTAAGCCCCGTACCTAATCGCCACTGGAGCTTCAGGGTATCCCAGTGATAATGATTATGATGATGACAAGGCGTGGGGCTTTCAAACCTCGTAGACAGGACTGCTCCATTACCTCAGGACCAGAACAGACTGTACACGTATAGTGTTCAAACTCTAGCGATTTCACCGACTAGGTGTAGTGTACTTCCCGAAGTAACTATTCCCAGACTGAGGTTGGAGTGAGCTAAGGCGACGCCGTGTAACGTGATGTTTATATATTATGTTTGGAAACTAGTGTGAGGTCGAGATTCAAAGCTGTTCTGGACTTACCATGACATTCACCCATGCCCTTGAAGTTGCTATGAGGTCATGTCACTGACCTGTCATGACCTTCATTGTTTTCGAGTTCCACTATGTGACTGAATCTGAAAATGAAAATCGAGGGGGTTTATCCAATATTTGTGTTCACCAACGCGCACTTTTTTCTCTTGTTTCACACTGATGCTAAATTTTTTGGGAAAAATAGTTGTAAAAAAATCAAAGTCTAGCAAAAATAGTACACCTTTTGGATAAGCTTACAATTATATGATTGACATACAACTATGACGTCATTTATTGACGCATTACCTTCCTGGAAATTATGTGTCATTCTAAAAAAATTCTGCAGACCTGGGACGAAAGTCAGCTTAGAAATTGAAGGCCCAAAAAAAAACGTTAGGGAAAATATGAAATCATGGAAACCTCAAAATTGTAGCCTGATCGCGACAAAAATACTCCAAATTGGAAACGTCCTCCTGGGGCTTGAGTGCGGGTCTTCAAATGCACTACTGGTTTGGCCTGCATTCAAGACTAATTTGCGAGCGGAATGGTTTCCCATTCCTGTTTTCCCGCTGTCAAACATGGCTAGATTTATTTGCATCCTGGGTCAGCTACAACTAATTCCTATTAAGTCAAGGTTAGCACATTATTTGATCCATGTTCCTCGGGAGAATTTCCAGCCATGGACTCGGACTCCTCATATGTACTTAATTTCGGCCATGCTAAGCACAGGGACAGTACAAACACAGGGAGTTGACGTAAAAACACCCTTTCCCAAATTTTACAGAGCACATTCTGCTGAGTGTACTACCCTGGTACAAAGCGATTTCATTGAGGAGACAATTTTTTACAACATAACCGGCGGCTGTTTTTCCCTCCACAGCAGCAGAAGGAGTTGCGACCCTCTCCGGTCATCAGAAGTCCACCTCTGTCGTCTTCCCCAGCCAAGAAGAGACGCTTGTCGAGTGACAGGGCTCAGTCTGCGCGGAGTTCCGGGACTCAGCGCTCGCTTGGTGCCGGGACTCAACGCTCGCTTGGTGCCGGGACTCAACGCTCGCGAGGTGCCGGAACTCAGCGCTCGCGGGGTGGGAAGAGTGCGGTGTCTGTTAGAAGTGTAGCGCGGCGGGAGGCGCGAACACAGCCTTCTGTTGACGTTCACAACCGCCCCGGTGGCGAATCTGTAGACAGAGGAGGCAGTGGTAGAGAGGTGAGGAGTGTGGGACCCGCTAAAGTTGAGGTGGAGAGTGTGGCGGACTGGCGTGGTGCTGGGAATTCTGGTGGATTACCCTGTGGTCGCGGTCGTGCGGCTCCTGGAGACGCGATTCCAGGAGACTCTAGGAGACGCGACTCCTTCAGAGTGGAGGAGTCAGATGGGGACACTGGAGGTAAGGACGTTTGGCGGCGCGGCGGCTAAACGCGTGTCTGTTCTTGGTCGACATATTGGAGTTGTTCATACCAGTTTTATCGTATAGTCAACAGACTTTCTAGAACGTTGTGTGTGAATTTTTGTAGCCACTTACTCAGTTTTTTTTGTATTACTAAGGGTGTTTCCTATTGCGATCTGTTTATTTACTGTTCGTTACGTTATCTACGTTTGTTTGGGTTTAAAATTTAATTCCTGATGAATCGATGTATCACAGATGGTAAATGCTCTACTCCTGCTTCTTTAGCAAGTCAGGGTTGAATTGTAGTACTGGGTTCCATTGTGGTAGTTCTCGGTTTACCCAATATCAAAACAATAACATATTTCATTTTCTCTCTAAACTTTGACATCTAGTTCGCTTCCTGTAAGATAATCATTGGTTTTATCCACTGGTTGTGTCCTTGAGTGTAGCAGCACTCGTTTGCTGTAAGGCCGGAAACGGAGGACGAAGAACAAAGATAATAGCAGATACCCAGTGTCCCAAAGTACAATTTGCATCTGGGTGTTTCCATCAAATTGCTTAATGGGTTAGTTTACATCCCAGTCTTTCACGGAGAGGCGTCGGATAGAAAATTTGTGCATGTCCATGTCATTGAGACATACCTAATAATGATTTTTGGGATTTTACTACGCACCAAATGCTGAGGTCATTTGGCGTCTGAGGGGGAAGGTAAATGAGCTAGGCTTGGGCTAAGGCAGGGCGCCAAATCCTGTCTCTGGGTGGGCGCGAACCCACACACTCTCTACATACAAAATGACATAGGTCAAGCTGAGCGCGCGCTGAGCGACTGCGCCACCCAGACCCCGTGCCAGATGTGACACGTGCGTGGCCCGTCTTGACACTCAGTGAGATCCGCTGTGTGTCCAGACCGTTCTGTCGTTCTGTTGTAGACTTCAGTGAGACGTGTCTGAACAGTCTGATAGCTCACAAGATCCGCTGTGTGTCCAGACCGTTCTATTGTAGACTTCAGTGAGACGTGTCTGACCCGTCTGGTAGCTCACAAGATCCGCTGTGTGCAGGGTTGGAAAAAACCCGGGTTTTTATAAAAGCCCGCGGGTCCGGGTTTTTTGCGGGTTTTTGTGGGTTTTTTATTTTTTGTTTTATAGCATTCTCGTCACATCGTTTCTAGATTAATGTCATTGTTTGAGCACGCATTAAGACTGTGATGCTTTCAATATCATCGTTCCTTATCAGTCTTTGCCTCACGTGGCGGAGGGGAGAAGAAGCTCCTATTCCCAAAGCTGTTCTGAAGTACCCGATTGACGGCTGCGTGCAGAACCCTTCATAGTTTTATGGGCACCCATGGATAAGAAAAAGTGAACCGACTTTTGACCAGAATAACAATTTTTGGGGTTTATCAACTCATCCACTGCTATGGTTATACGGCGTTGTCGACTCTTATTACTGTTTTCTCTTAGGAGCCGGGTTCTCCGTACTCAAGAAATCTACCAGAAATAAACCCGGACGACCCCGTAGAAAGCAAGTGCGACAAGTACCGCACCACTGCGCCCCACATGAATTTACTTTCACTTTTCTAAGTCAGCTCATATTCCTCAGGGACAAATGCTAGCGCTGGAAATCTTAGTCTGGTACATCAATAAGGGCCAGATCACAATTCTCAGAGCAGAGCAGGGGTGTATCCATTATTTGCTCAGGGGGAAGGGGCGTGAATATAGACTCGGGGGCACTGCACGGGGCCCCAAGTGCAAAGATCGCTAATGAAAATAAAAAGAATGTCAGCGGTGGCTGATGTGATTGTGGAGTGAATCGGTGTGGTTCACGTGACTTTTATTGGCTGTTTTTACCTCCCTTGCTTGTTTCTTTGCTTATCTAGCTGAATAAAGCGTGTTATCCTTTTTATTATTTTGTGACCCGGGGACCATCTCTGAGGTGCCCCCAACACGAATTTTTGGGCAGACTGATAAAAATTGGCCGGCGCCTTGAGACAAAACCTCCCCTCCCGCCAGAAAAAAAACTTTTGAGTCGCCCGAAAACGAGTCTAGGGATCCCAGAGACCAGCTCTGGGGGCCCCACGAACCAAGACAAACTCTTCAAGGTTCTCGAGATCAACACTGCGGGCCCCAAGAACAATTCTTGGGGTCTCCCGAAACCACCTCGGGGGACCCTAAGGACCGAATCTAGGGACCCCCGAAACCAACTTTCAGCCAGGTTCGAGACCAACTCGATGGGCCGACGCGACAAACCCTCGAAGGCCTTGGAGACCAACTCTGAGGCCACCGAGACGAATTCTTAAAGGCCATCCGAGAGCAACACTGGGCTCCCCGAGAAAAGTTTTCGGATCCCCAAGTCAGACTCTTGGGCCCACCGAGACCAACTCTGGTGGCCCTCAGAGACCAGGTCTGGCCCCCCCCGTGACAAGCTCTTGAGGGTCCTCCAGGCCAACTCTGGAAACCCCGGGAAAACTTTTGGGGCTGCTTCAGAGACCAAGTCTGGGGGGCCCAGAGATAAACTCTGGTATCCCGATAGCTGAATATGGGGGCCCCCAATTCAAAATTTTGGTGGGCCGTGCCAGACCAGCGCTTGGGCCCCTGAGACTTGCTATTGAGAGTCTCCGAGACAAACATTGTGATGGTGTCCGTCTTCTTATAATCAACTTGGGGAACATAAATCAGAAAATGACAGGAGGTCGCGCGGGAAGCTCTTTACAGAGCTTAAGTTCAGCCAAGGGGAGAGGCGGTCGCCCCACATTGGCTGCGCGCCTGGAGTACAGCACGTGACTCCACCACGATAAGCCTTAGAGGCTCAATGAGCTGAACAATGAAACTATTCGTGTGTCTCAGGCCAAAGTCAGTCAGAGTCACAATCTGAGACTGCAATGTTTTTTGGCATATTTTGAACCTGCAGAAATGTTTATAAATTTGTTAAGATATACATAATATATAGATTGAATTCTGGAAAAAACTGTATCATACAGACAAAAACTAACGTCATATTCAGAGACAGTATTGGTCTTATCCAGTGACTTTTACCTGTTGCAAAAAATAATAGAAATTTATGTTGCACAATGTGCAATTTATACGATATGTGGATTCTTGGGAATGATTTTCCTGGTAAGACGGCAAGGATTTCCAAATGCACTTTTAATGCAGCTTTCCAGTGGGTTGTATGAGGTGGCATATGGTACTAATTCTACTAAACTTTGGCATATTCTACATATACCAAGGCTTAGTAGCTTTAAAAGTGATGTGAATAGGAAAAAAAGACAATATTTTTACTCAGGGGCATCTAGAAAATGATTTATGAAAAAAACCCAGGTGGGTTTTATCCCCTAAAAAACCCACTAAAAAACCCAAAAAACCCGGGCAGTGGGTAGTGGGCAGTGCCAACCCTGGCTGTGTGTCCAGACCTTTCTGTTGTAGACGTCAGTGAGACGTGTCTGACCCGTCTGATAGCTCACAAGATCCGCTGTGTGTCTAGACCGTTCTGTTGTAGACGTCAGTGGGACGTGTCTGAACAGTCTGATAGCTCACAAGATCCGCTGTGTGTTCAGACCGTTCTGTTGTAGACTTCAGTGAGACGTGTCTGACCCGTCTGATAGCTCACAAGATCCGCTGTGTGTCCAGACCTTTCTGTTGTAGACTTCAGTGAGACGTGTCTAACCCGTCTGATAGCTCACAAGATCCGCTGTGTGTCCAGACCTTTCTGTCGTTCTGTTGTAAACTTCAGTGAGACGTGTCTGACCAGTCTGATAGCTCACAAGATCCGCTGTGTGTCCAGACCATTTTATTGTAGACTTCAGTGAGACTTGCCTGACCCGTCGAACACCCTGTGAAACCTGTCTCTGTGTCCAGGTCCTCCAGTCGGCGGACTACGGCTGAAAATCACGCGCCTGAACGCTCCGTACCGCCCCGGGAGCGATTTGAACAGAGAGCCGCCCGACTCCTCAGCTGAGACTCCACAGCCGAACGGTGAGAATACTCGGACTACTGGGTCTTTTGGTGGGATGGGTCAACCTCTGAGATTTTCCAGCCAGTGTGCTTCATGGAGAAGAAGAGGGATAGTCGCTAGTGACCGTTTTCTGCATGTGAATGATGAGATGATGGTTTTGAGAGGGCTTTTGTCACATCAAGCTTCTCAGACGAGCATGCTAACGCTGAGTGGAGAGAGCTCGTATTTCAGGGGTGTAGCCAAGGGGGCGGCAGGGACAGCCGCCCCCCTGAGGGCCCTAAGGGCACGAGCCGCGCGAAGCGCGGCTCGCCCGCACTATGCTCTGTGGCCAAATTTGGCATTTTATACCAGACAGGGCCCTCTTAAGCCCTCTCCAGCACTCTATTCTGTAACAAGCAGGGCCCTTTTTACCTATCAGGGCCCTTTTGACGCTGTTGCAGGGACCCTTTTCAGGGCGCCGCCCCTCCCTGAGCGAAATCCTGGCTACGCCCCTGTCGTATTTAGGATACATTTGACTTCCCATTCGCACTTATTTATGATTATTATACAGTGGACGTTCATTCATTAAAATGATTTAATCTTTCCAGACACAGGGGACCTATGAGATTATTGCTTATTACGGAGCGGGCTCCCCAGATCGAAACTGGCCTTTAAACGTGGCATATATATATATATATATATATATATATATATATATATATATATATATATATATAACGCAATGACATCAGCTTTAGCCGTCCTTGTGATGTGTTGCTAGTCTTGCTTGAACGCCGCGACTTTCTGTAAGTTAAGCCTAACTTCTGTATGTCCGGAGAAGGAGGAATGAGTGTGTCTAATCGTGAACTCGGGGCTTGCAGAGGCGGAGAGAGGAAGTGGGAATATGTCCGCTGGTGAAAGAAGTCACGAAGAGGAGGCGACAGGGAGGAGGGTATCAGCGAGAAGACGCACAACAAAACGGAGATGGTCCTGAGAGCCAGTAAAGCGAACAAATATACACCATATTTTTTACTCCGTGTTTTAATCACAAGGGGGCTGTTTCAGCGCCTCCTCCCCTACGAAAGAAGATGAGAGGAAGTTAGAGGACTTTGTAGCAGGTGTGACAATTGGTGTCCGCTGGAACAGACTGAGAGGAGATGTCAGCTGATTGCGACTGATCAGTGGTAATATGGCGGGCGAAGTGAGGCAGAATAATTTCCAAAGTTTGTTAAGACATTCCATGCTCATGTAATGTATTTTAGCGAAAGAGCCATACAGGAAAAGACCGAGATCACAACCGCAAACTGTCCTTAAACGTCTGTTTCTCACTTTGAAATTGTTTGTTTTGCTTTTCTATTGAAACCCTTGCGGTAGAATTGTGCCCCTCTAATTTCCTTTGAGAGACCAACTTTCGTCTGAGAGGAGATGGGAGCTGGTTTGATATGAGCTTGGAGGAGCTTTGAGGAAGTTTGAGGGGACGCTGGAACGGGCGAGAGGAAGTCGGAGGAGCTTTTAGGAAGTAAGAGCAGGTTTGAGGGGGTGCTGGAACATACCCTAGTGTGTGTTCAGAGATAATGATTCACAGCGAGGTACTCAGTAAGAATACCTAAGAAGTTAGGGCCCTGGTGCCCACTGTACTCCTACGTGACTGTACTTTTGGGAAAACCAGATTGTTAACGTAAGTCAGACATTCATGATGGTGAGGACTTAACGGTGCTTGAGCCGTTAAAGGCGATAAATATTAAGTGCTCGAAAAGTCAGACTCTCAAAAGTTCTTCAGCGTATCCAGCAGTTCATATGCGGGTCCAGGATTATCGATTGGTTGGAGTGCACATGGTCGACGGGGGGGCACTTCTGGACGGCAAAAACTCAGGTGGGTGCCAAATCTTATCAGGGGGGCGCGGCGGTGCTCGCCAATTCTCTCCCCGGAACTAGAAGTGGGAAGCAACATATCAGATGGGCGTCATTGACATTTCGTAGGGGGCCGTAAACATTTCAGGAGGCGATGGAGGTCGATCTTGGGGGAGTGTCCCCTGGATCTGCGTATGTAGTAGTCCCGCCTCTTGCGGTGGGTGTCCAGTATGAAAGACGCCCCCATTCATCTTTTTACGAAGTAGTACAGCGCAAGCGCATTATAACACAAAAGAACAGCTACATGTTTCGGAGTAACCTAGTTCACCACTATACGAACAAATCGAAAACCCAAGCTAACCCATAGGCAGCTCCAGGGGAGGAAATAGGGTAACCTGCCCCCCCCGAATATACAACAATAGGGTAACCCGAATATACAACTTAAGGTTGTATATTCGGGCACAGCTCTTCATCAGAATCATGTAGATTTTTTAAGGTTAAGTGTTTTTTTTACATCCGGATTCGAGGGACAGTCATGTCAACACCTGATCAACCAGTGACTCCTTTGTTGCTCATCAGATTCATGGTCATGCCATAGGTGGATTCAGCGGGTAAGCGCTTGGGGGGATGAGTGGCTCAACGGATAGAATCCCTGTCTCCTGAGCCACAAGTACCGGGTTCAAGTCCCGGCACAGTCTATGAATAACTTCATCTGATCTCCAAGATCCCTCCCAACAGGTGGGTGAGAGAGTTGGTGACGATGTAGGGGAGCGTGGGTATAGTTCGGAGGGCAGGATGGCTAGGGCAACTCAATTTTCTCCAAAGTCATCAGAGATATTTCAGGCTGCCTATGACTGGAAATGCTTGCGGTGATGGCGATCAGTTGTCCCAAAATTACCTTCAACTTAGATTTCGAGTTCAGGAGAGAAGCACATTTTCGGTTTTTAAGATTCTAAATGTATTTTTTTCACCCCGAGCTACAGCATTTCAAAAAGCTTATGACCTATGTTTTAACACCCGCCCCGGTGGACCTCCGAGCCACTTTCGCCATTATGGGAGAAGGGGGTGTTCAAACATCTCCCTTTGAACTCGGCTCCTATACGAGATAGCACGAGATAGCGAAAAACGCGAACGCTGGTAGATACCTCATACAAATTCTTGAAGAAACTACATCGGTCACTTTTTAGCTCAGGTCAATGTTGAGGTCATGCCAGGTCAAAGAAGGTGGCATATTAGAAAATAATTTAGGGGCTCTAGCGTCTGACGGAGTTGAGTTGGAATCATTTGTTAGTCACCATTCGCTTCCACTCGTTACGGTGAATCGAATGATGTATGGTATGACTGATGATATGGCTATATTAGGTCAATACACAAACGACCTGTTGTCAGGTCAAGGTCACAATCTGATCTAGCACAGTCAATAGGCACATCAATCGACTGGCAATAACAATCTAGATGTAATGGCATAAAATTAAAGCTTTTATCGTCATTTCCTGCAAAGTTTCAAATCTGAAAATCTGCTAAAGTAGCCCAGATAACCTCTCAGAGGTCACAGGTCAAAATTTGCAGCATGAACCTAGAAAGAGGCCTAGGATACTACGATTCAGAGAATATGAAGGCATTCTCAGCTGCATCTACATACACAAATACAGCCCAATTCCTGTTTTCCCCATGCAATTCTAATGGAGAGGCCATGATACGTACCTGACCTTAGGTCATCGATATGAAAAATCCCGGAATAAGTTTTGTTGTACTTGGTGGGCCCATTATGTGGTATAAGTTTCAATTCGATACATTCACCATTTTCTTATTTGTTATCTTAAACATTTTTGGGTGGTGAGGTCACTTGATCTGCACTGGTGACCTGACCTGAGATGACCGGACCTTAAAATTTTGGGGGAAGGTGTGGAATTGATCAAGAATAAGTATGCTGAGTACGGTGGCACTTCGCGCCGCCGTTTTCTCGTACCGCCGGAAAAAAACCCGAGAGGAGTCTTCAAAACACCCCCACTGCGGCGAGGATTAAAGCTAGCATAAAACCTTGAAACAGTAAACACGCGAAAGTCAGAGAATTGCGCCGATCCAGGAGCGGATCTAGGGGGTAAATCTGGCTATGCTCCTCCAAAGCACAAAAGAGGGACCAGACCCTCTTTTGGCCCGTCCTAAAAGCAAACAAGGGCTCCGTAATTGATCACTTAGGTAGAACGTGTCTGTGAAAAGCAGCTTTTGCCCGTCCGCAAGGTTTTTCTTCGTAAATAAAAGAAATTCCCCTCAAAGAGGAACAAAAACTAAAGGGCGCCTCCATTTATTTATTTCTGCATGTATTTTATATTTATTTGTTTTATATTTTGCTTGCTGCTATAGATTCCCCACCCCAAACCAACCCTTTGGATCCCCTTCGCAAATCCACACGCCGGTTCGATTAGGTTAGGGGAAATCTGAATCACTTATTTCGTAATGCATGCACCATGAACTCAAAGGTCATTGATTTGTGCAACATTTCCTGCTGCAGTAAAAAATATCCGTAAAAACGTGCCGAACCTTTTAACCCTAGAATCACTGCTGACCTGAATTCTCGTCAATTAGGCCGCTGAACGCTGTTTCATGAAAACAATGTGTAAAAAGAGAAAATTTCGACCTGAACGCCAAGCATTTTGATAGGTTTTGACCCAGCACTATTAATATATTCAAACGAATACAAATCATCTAATATAATGTTAGACACGTGTGCATTAAGGATAATTATACCTACCTACTGTAATAAGTGAAAATGTGTAATTTGCATTTTGAATGGTCAATTAAAAAAAATCATAAGAATGTTAATAATGTCCTTCGGCGTGTGTTTAAATTTGGTTTGATCGTTAGCATTTTTTCAGTAGCGGATCCATAACTTCATTTGGGTGGGGAGGGGCAGGGGGCTCGAACCACCCCCGCCATTGCCTCGAATCGTCCTCCGGCAATGCATTTACTACAGACACTCTGACATTGGTGGGGGGGGGCTTAACCCTCTTTAGCCCCACCTTATTTCCGCTACTGTTTCGTCTCGTGGGGATCGGATCTAGGTTTATCTAGGTTAACTGTGGTGTACCTACTGGGGCTAGTAGATAGTTAAATATAAGTTACATTGGTTAACTTCTCACGGAAACATTTTCCAAAACAGATACACAGCTTCGAATAATAGTTTGAATAAACACTTTTTAACAAATTTCTGTCTTTAATATCCTGTGGGTTAATTAAGAACTCACTCAAGCTTCATTCTTCCCAATATAATGGGATTACGTTATCATTAAATTTACGAATATGGTAAGGATTTTAGAACTGAAAAATACCTTATATTCAACAAATTAAGTTAAATGGCATAACAGCTAAGAAAAACAGGAAACATTTCTTGTCTGAGGACTCTGGCAGTGCCGATAAAATTTTACTTCCTCTGCAGAACTATGCTTACACCCAGTGGTAGATCCAGGTCTTCATTTCGGGAGGGGGCGAGGGGTCTCGAGCCTCCTCCGTCATTGTCTCGGAGCAGCCTTCGGCTATGCATTTACTATAGGCACACGGACATTTCTGGGGGGGGGGTGAGCCCCTAGCCCCCTTCTTGTGTCCGCTGCCACTGATTATAGTCAAAATAACGTTAGCTTCAGAAAGGTTTCACGGAACTCTTCCTCTCCTGGGTCTAGGTTCACTTTATATGTTGCAAAGTTTTTCTTTATTTGTAACCAGTGTTGATGCCGCGCCCGCTTTTAACTATTATCCAACATCTGGAAAAATCTACGACACCTGCTTGCTGGACCGTATCAACCTATCTCTACATCGTAGAGATGGGTTGGTTAGAATTTTCGCGTTGCAAGTAAGATGAACACGACATAAGATTTTCTAATAAGTTTTCGGATTAATATGAGCTATATTCAAGATCTTTCCGCCTACATAAGTCTGGGAAAATATCTTAGATGTTATCACACTGTAGTACCGAAACCAACTTACAAATACAAGAGATGTGAAGATGTGACAAATTTATTACACACTACGCAGGTTGTGCGGATATTTGTTGAAGTCGGGCGTTGGAAAAATACATAGGACATAGGATACCACACTTGACAGAGTAAGTTACAGAGCAAAACCTTTGGCTTCACGGATTTATCTTCGGCAAAGGAGTGAAATGAAGTCGAAAAACGTAGAAATAGTACCAGTTGAATTTGCAGAACCATTTTCTTTTCGTCCTTTCATGTTCTACATCAAGTTGGGGCTGGTTCCCTGCTCTTCTTGTGCTTATGATGGTGATGAGGTTTCTTTGTCTTCTTCAGGCATGGACAAATTGCACGACAACATTTTCGCATAAGTCTTTTGCAAGTCATCTTCTTCTTTTTCTTAGGCTTTTTCTTTTTCGATTTGCCTCCACCTTCTCCTTCCGGATTTGTGTCATCTTTTTCGAACCCATATTTTGGACTTCTGAGTACCACCACCTCACAAGGAGGATGGAATAGTAGGTATGTGTTTAGTACATCTGATGGAGGCTAAAACACTATAATTTTAACTAAACCCTTGGGGAACTTAAAATAGACCAAAAATTTTACGTTGATGTTTTGAAAAATTCAAACGTTAATCATGCCTACTGTAAGGAAATGCTTCGGCTAAATACCAGAGGAGTTCGAAAAATGAAAATGGTATGAAAATTCACGTGATCCAATACCTGGAGAAACTTTCGGGAAAAACATAATCTCGCTCTTAAAGGCTGGTATGTAATATTCGGACTAATATAGCCAGGAGATAGGGCATAGCGGAAAACAGCTTATAATTTTATTTGTCTTAGAATTCGCAATTTTCAGGAAAATAATTCGTGTCAAGAGCGAAACTTAGAGCGGTCCCGGCCCCAGGCATCACCGAGCGGCCGCCAGCGGCTGTTATGCCCATATGAAGGAGAGGAGCCGTGATGGTAGTGCGTTCCAGAAGGAATACGCTCATGACACGCTGTAGTTCCGTTAAAGAGAATGTGGCACCTTTATAATAGGACAATGATCCGTGAGTACCGCTACTCCACATTGGCGGATCTAGGAGCAACTTTTGGAGGGGCAAATCCAACGTTTTGGGGATCTATTTCGAGAGAACAAATTACAGAAACATAGCATTTAAGAAAAACGGACAAATTTTGATCCTTTTGGGGGCCAAAAGATACTTCTTTAGACTTTGGTGGGGGCCACATCACATCCCTCCTAGATCCGCCAGTGCAACTCCACTACTTGCAGACCCCCAAATGGTAGTGGCGTTGCGGTAGCCGCTACCACAATCCAAAAAGCAGCGGAAAACTCACGATAATTTAAAACCTCCCGCTACCACGACCGCCAGCCTGTTAAAGGGAATGTGGCACCTTGGGCGAAGCCTGAAATTTAGTGTAATTTGGGGTATTTTTAGCCGCAAATCATGAAAACACCCAGGATTTCTCTGAAATTGTACAATAAGCTCAAGAATTTCATTTTAGAATTTTCCTCCCATTTTTTAAGATCGGAAAGAAGTAAATATCTGCTTGTGGATGGCATCATGGTCTGACAACTACTACCATATTCAATAGGCTTTAAGGTTTTCGATTGGCTGATTACTCATCGTGATGTCAGCATATGTCGTCATACCAACAGCTGACAACTGTGGTATGCTGCTTAGGGTACATTTGGGGTACATGTCAGAAAGGTTTTTAGCTTTTGTCTACGGAAATTTTGAGTTTATGACAAATGATGCATTGCGTACCGGGGTTTCTGGCATGCTTTACAACTTGACTACCTGAGTTAAAATCACGCTATAAAGGCTCCACGTTCCCTTTAATGGGAATACTACCAGAAAAAAATGAGGTGTAAATCGAAAGAGATGTTTTCATCCATCTGAAGAACAAAAGGATATTGAATGAATGAATTTCTTGTGTAACATTCTGTACATACCTTACAATAACGCTACTTTTCTTCAATGTAACATCTCGACAGATAAGCAGCGGTTTTTCTCAGAATTCTATTGGAAAGAAAATGTAAGAGCAATTATTTGGAATGCGCTTTAGTATCGCTTTATAATAAAAAGAAGCTATAGCGAAGCAGCGGTTAGCGGTCCTGCGATGTTGACAATGGTAGGAGCAGTGGCGGATCCAGGACTACATTTCGGGGGCTCAAGCCTCTCCCACTATCGCATCCGGCTAAGAACCTCCGGCCATAGGCGGATGCGGGAGTGCCGATTGGGGGACACCTTCCGCGGGGGCGCCATCCGTACCAGGGGCGCCACTTTTGACCGAAAAAACCATCAGGTGGGCGCAAAATTATTGTGGGCGTCGATTTTCGCATTCTGGGGGGTTGGGTGGGAAGCGACATTTCAGGGGGCGCCATCGACCTTTCAGGGGGTGGGGGTGCTTTGACCATTTCAGGGGGCGCCGAGGGTCGATCGGGGGGCAAGCGCCGCCCTTTGCTCCCCTGGATCTGCCTATGCCTCCGGCTATGCATCTACTATAGGCACTCTGACATTTCGAGGGGTTGTGAACCCCCCTAGATCTCTTATGTCCACTACTGGCAAGGGGTAGTCGCTTAGCTAGCCAAGGCAGCGAATGTAGCGGAAGTAGTTTACCAATTGTGGTATCGTTGCTTAGCTCTGGAAACTTCCAATGTGATACACGCAAAAAGTGCGCAAAAAACGGGGCTGCGAATATTTTCACGACTCGCCTCCGCGTGACATCTGACGGCTTTACACGGCTGCGTTGGGAGCTTTTTACACACAGGCATGTGCTCTCTCATGAAAAGGTGAAAAATCGCCTATGCCATGTCGATTAACAAGTCTACGTGATAGCCACGCCTCAAGGTATGACAGAGCCCTCGTGACTTTTCATACTATTAATGCTTTAGGAAACGAAGTCACGAAAACGCGCCGAATTCACCAAAGATGGTTTTAAAAGTATATGAACCAAAATAGAAATCGGAACTAATATGATCATATCCGTTCGATAGGGCAATGCAATTTATTCGGAGTAGCTGCAAACTGATAAAGACAGATACAAAAAAATCATTTAGATATCCGATGGCATTGAGTAACATGTCCTCTGTCCAATTTACACCGTGATACCCGTTTCCTTGCATTTTTTATCCGGACTATTTTTGGTTTGTTTGTCTCTGAAAGGCTCTCGCGCGCGTTTAGCCCCACGCGTTATCAAGTCTGATAATGTGATATAAAAGCTCTTCCGTTCTCTTACGATCGACAATTCCCATCTCTTCCACGTCGACCTAACAGCTGAAAACATGCTGCGGGCCTCTGCTACCGTGCTGCTGGTGGGCGTGGCCTCCGTGACGTCATTCCGACTGACGGGACCCGCCCACGCCTCGTGCAAGGCGGACTGGTGAGTTTTGATTGGTTCCAAAAGTCCACAATGTTATGCAGTGCAAATTTTGTGCACATGCTTGCGTCGTCTTGATTGTAACTTACAATCGTAATTTGCATAAATATTGCACCTACTCTGATTGTATTGCAAGAGCGTGTACGTAAAATGAGTATTTTTTATTTTATGACAGTCTGTCATTCATTTATTTACATTTCTTCGAAAAACGCAGCGAGAGAGAGAGAGAGAGAGAGAGAGAGAGAGAGAGAGCGCGACCGAAAGACAACGCTAGAAGAAAGTTTTCCACGAAACTTGTTTGCCTGATTCTGTGAAGACAAGGTCTTGCCTCGCTAACCGTAGCAGTGCTCCCCGCTCCATAAGCTGACAGTGTTTTGATCCCATCATCTAACCATTCTTCAACCATCTCATTCTTCATTCATCTTCTATCATCTCAAGGTGCATTCACACCCCACAGAATCTGCCACGTTTTTGACTGGCTAACGCTGCAAGAGCACACGGGAAAATGATCTGTTTGTGTTTAAGCTTGAGGTGCTGAGGCAGATCGGCACACCACACCATTCGGTGATGTCGCCGAGTGGGCTGACGGGCTAGTTCTCGATCACGGAGAAGTTAGCCCATCGCGGACGGGTATCTTGTCGCGGCCGAGGATGGCTTGGCCTCGATCCTTCGCGGGACCACTGTCCCCCCTCCCACGCGCCCTTTTGGTGATGGCGACAGTTTTGTAACCAGGGCCCCATTTCATAAAAGGCGTAACTTATGCTTATAGCGTAGAAGTAGCATATTGCAGCGTAGAAAGTCTGGCGCTGGCCGCGGTCGGGTGCGGACGTGCCCGGTGGCGCTGCGAGGTGGATCGGCTTGACCCGCTGACCGGCTGCTACGATCGGGGTGCGGCCGTGCGGGCGGTGGCGGGCGCTGGGCTCCTTCCTATTTTGTTCCTTTCCGAATATCTATTTCTAATTTCTTGCTTGTATCGACACTATTGAGTTCATTTCGACATATTCCTACATTCTCAAGTATCCTGAAACATATTCTGTTGTTTCTTTCCGGTTCAGTTTTGGCACACATTGAATTGGTTATCAAGGTAGTCTCGCAGTTTAAGGAATTTTGAGTGGTCTAGTACCGGCGAGGATCCTTTATTTGGTTAATTAACTGCTTATCTAAGTTTCGGGAGCAATGTCAGACAAGGGTGATTTGATTGTGCTAAAACGACTGGTGGAGGAACAGAGGGCTCATATAATGCAAATGGAAGCCAAGGTTGAAGTGGCCATGCTGAGGATGCTGAGGCCTACAGCCGCCAGGATTGCCTCATCCTAAGGGGAGCTCTTGCCCTGCGTCCCGGGGCTAGTTTGAGAAGTGAGGTGGCACGACTGATATACTTTCACACAGGAGTAAAATTGGAAAATTGGCACATAAACACGGCTCATTGGTTGAAATTTGGAAAGTCTATCATCATCAGATTCAACAACAAAGAAATTAGAAACACTATCTATAGCAAAAGAGTTCCGAAAGACAAAACCAAGAGAGGACTATACATTCACGAATCTCTGACAATTTCAAAGGCCAAGTTAGTGGAAAAGTGTGTAGCTCTAAGAAAGGAAAAAATCATCACCTCATACTGGACCCAACAGGGACAAGTATACATAAAGAGCGGGAAAGACCTCCCTCCCATGCTACTGAAGCCTGACTGGAGTGCTGAAGACATCCGGGGAAAAATAGCTGCACAACCAAGGGCCTACAGCGAGGAAGTAAAAGTTGGGACTAAGCATGCCTCACGTGAACCCAGCAGTCCCCCATCCAACACCGTGGCCACATCGGAAAATGACACCAGGAATGGGGAGGGGCAAAATTATAACAAAGCTAAGAGGTCACATGCAACAGTACCAGCAGAAGCAGGGGAGGGAGCGAAGGAGGAAGTGCATGGACCTAGGAACGCAAACATGGCGAATGGAGAGCGGGAGACTGCTAGCCAATGTAAAGCCGATGGGGAAAAAGTACACAAACAGGAGAAACACAGGGGAACAAACACGGGAGCTCTGGGGAAGGTGGGGCAGATGAGGTGTTACAAGGCGAGGCTGGACATGCATGTGGTACTAAGGTAGATTCGGAAACAGATGGAGTGAAGGCACAGACAGAAGTACTGTTTGGGGCGGAGGAGGAACGGGAAAAGGGTAGGTCTGATGAACATTGCGATACTTTCGGTACCCCAAAAAAATAAAAACTCACCTGGGAAAACACCATCACCACAAAGCGACAAAAAACAAAGAAAGTCCCAAAGAAGAAAAGCTAAATGGTAGACATGGATTCCACACATCAAAGTCTGCATTTCCTGGATCAAGATTTGGAGATGATGGTAAGCTGGTGAGCTTTGAATTTGATCCTTGCGATTTTTCACGATACCACCATGATGTTATGAAAACTGTAAATATCCTATCGCAATATGACAGCATGATCAATTTGCATTTTCAGAAGAATAATTTGAACAATCACTGCACCTTAAATGACATGTGAAGCTCGAAACCCGTATGAATTCGCTTTTCTTGAGAATGATGTAAATCCAGATTCAGCCTTTATTAGAGTATCATCTCGATGTACGTATCATGAACTACCCATTCCAGTTTTAGGTCATACAGGGTTCTCAGTTCTACATTTGAATGCTAGGTCCGTCAAGAACAAGTTTGACGAAATTAAACAACTTTTGCAAAAATCAGCTATAGATTGGTCTATTATTTCCATATCTGAAACATGGCTTAGAAAGGAAATTGAAAAATATTTCGAGTTAGACAATTATACCATGTTTGCCTCTAGTAGAAATTCAACACAGGGTGGAGGTGGTACCGCAATATACGTGAATAGGCAATATGAATGCAAACACAGAAATGATCTAGAAGGAATTTTGGCAGAATCAACATTTGCAGAAGTAACATTAAAAACTGGACACATGCAGCAAAATATTATTTTCGGGGAGGTCTATAAACCCCCAAATTATAATAACGATGCCGCCCCGGTAGCTCAGTTGGTAGAGCGTTGGGCTCCGGCCCGCTGCTCAGAAGCATGCAGTGGCAGTGCATGTCCAGGCTTGGGATCGGTTCCCCTGAGACGCTCCGGCGCTCAATAGTTTACCCGACGTACAGGTCGGCTGGCAACTGACTGGCGAGAGGGTGACCTGAGCGGGGCGGCCGTCCCTGTGCTTTGTGGGACGTTAAACTTTGGCTTCTAAATTAACCCTCCATTGAGGGAGTTGCTCGTTCGGGTGGTGGGGTCAGGGTCCCCGTGACAAGTCCCTTGATGACTTTAGTGAGACTCGGACTCCAGCAGCCTTACCAGGAACAACTTGAACAAAATTTATTAAAAAACATGTGTTCCTGGAAGGTGTTGAAAAGCTCCTCGATAAACTGGAAAGTAATAAGCTGCAGATTTTGGCAGGGGACTTCAACTTTAACTTTTGGAAACTGCCAAATGATAGGGAGTCTTCCAAGTTCTTTAATATAATGTCTGCCTACAATTTTCTACCCACAATTTCAAAACCGACAAGAATTGGCACGAGTGACCCCTCCCTCTTAGACAACTTTTTTACAAGTGATATTAACTTAGTTAATCAATCTGGTATAATATTAGAAGACATTTCTGATCATTTACCTATATTCATGACTCTTCAGGAAGACACTCAAAACACACAAAACAAATGCCTAAATCGTATCACGGTTTTCGACAACACTAAGATTAACCAACTGAGAACATACATATCTGGTAATCTAAACAACTTTAATGCAATCACAGATCCTAATATCGCATGTCGAATGCTCATAAATACATTTCAGAACGGAATAAACTATTTTTCGAAAACCTTTACACCAAGTAGGAGAAGAACTGCGATAAAGCCCTGGATATCGCCTAGAATTTTGGCATGCATCAATCACAAAAACAAAATGTTCAAAAAGTATATTTCAAAAAAGCTTAAAAATCAGAATGACCCAGAACTAGAACAGCTAGAAGAATCATATAAAAGATACCGTAACGTTCTGACAGGAATTACAAGAGAAGCAAAGAGAAAATATTATAGAGACTCTTTTGATGCAAATGAAGGAAATGGAAAAGAAACATGGAAATTACTAAATGGACTAATTAATAAGAAACACAAAAATAATGACTATCCGGTAACATTCAAAACTAGCCAAGGAACACTGACAGATAACGAGGAGATTGCAAATGGTTTTAATGATTTCTTCAGCTCCGTTGGAACCACTTTGGAGGAAAAGATTCCTCCCTCGGACAAAAGCGCAGTTGACTACTTGCAGCCTCCTACATATGATGTATTTCAGAATAATATCTTAACAAATAATGAGCAAATCGAAAATATAATAAAGTCGTTAAATGCTGTTGGAGGAGGAATAGATAGGATAAGTTCTAGGATCTTAAAATCGACATACCAATGTTGTTTAAGTAATTTGGCACACTTCTTTAATCTCTGCTTATCAACTGGAATATTTCCAGATTTGCTAAAGATTGCGGTGATTATTCCGATTCATAAATCTGGAGACAAGGATAGGTTCAACAATTATCGACCTATATCTTTACTTCCAATCTTCTCTAAAATTCTGGAGAAGATATTACATCAATACATAGTTGAATATTTAGACGCAAACAACATTCTTTACAAATTACAATTTGGATTTCGTAAGCTACATAGCTGCTACATGCCAATTGCCCATTTATATGACACTGTTACGGAATGTTTAGAAAGAGGTGAGATTTCTTGTGGAATTTTTCTAGATCTAAAAAAAGCATTTGATATTGTTAGTTTCAGAATACTCTTAGAAAAATTACACTTTCTTGGAGTTCGTGGAAAACTTTATGACATTGTGTGTTCATACCTGAAAAATAGGTGTCAATTGACTAAATTTAAAGATATATTCTCAGATCGGAAAATAGTCACCACGGGAGTACCACAGGGCTCGATATTGGGCCCACTTTTTGTTTATTCTATATGTGAATGATTTATATCGTGTTTCGGAACAGGCCGTCTTTTATCATTTTGCCGACGATACAGCCATTGTAGTACCAGCGGAAAATCAAAACCTTTTGCAACAAAAAAATAAACACTCTTCTACCAAAAGTGACGCGGTGGTTTCAATCAAACCGTCTATCGCTTAACGCCGAGAAATCACACTACCAAATTTATTCTAAAAGCGACTTTACTGACATAAAAATAAAACTGAATGGAGTCGAAATAGGAAAAGAAAAAGTGGTTAAGTATTTAGGTGTCCTGGTAGATGATACCTTGAAATGGGATGCTCATGTGGCCAACATGGCAGCTCTGATCAGTAGAAATCTGGGAGTAATGAGTAGAGCAAAATATTATTTAGAATCACGAGAACTTATCTGTCTATATAACACTCTTGTGCTACCATACTTCAATTACTGCGCAGTTGTATGGGGAAGCAATTATCAAACGCATTTAGATAAGCTAATGAAACTTCAAAAAAGGGCAGTTCGAATAATTATGAAGAAACCTTTTTACCATCCAACAAATGGACTTTTTGTTGAACTGAACTTGTTAAAACTCAATGATATTATTACTGAACAGAAAATTATAATTCTATCAAAATTTTTAAGTCAATCACTACCATTTGCCATCTCATCACTCTTTCAATATCATCGTCCTGCAAACACTCGCCTAGTACAACATTTTCATGTTCCTTTAGCAACAATGAACTACAGATCATTTTCAATATCATGTTCAGCTCCAACAGCGTGGAACCAGATAATATGTCCGATTTTTCCAAATCTTGATGATGTTCCATTGCAGAAATATACATTAAAGAAAATTATCAGAAAACATTTTAGGAACCAATATCGATCCCAGGAGGGGAATCAATAGTAAATGGATTCAGGTAAAAAATCAAGCTATCAAGTACTTTCTTTTTGTGATTCTTTTTCATCTCGCTGCCTAGTTTGCTCATAGCCATTAACTGACCAATTTTTTTCTTTTTATGAGTTTCTTATTTAACCTTGAAAAACTTTAATCCACTAATACCAACTTTAGAGTACCCGAGTTTCTCTCGAATGTTCCTAGTTCTACTATTCTTTTCGGGAGAGACTTGGGGAAATAGTAAACAACTTTAGAATAAATGGAGCGGGGAGTGGTGCGACCTTCAATTAAGATATTAACATACATGTCCCAAATTTACAACTGGAAAATTTGTAGTTTGGTCGCATGGGTACGGAAGGGCACTCCTGCCTACCTTTTAAATGGGTAGTGGGTTAAAAAAGTGAATAATGCACCACAATCTTGTTTCACAAAAATGCAGCGTAAAATACAAATACTTGCAAAGTTACGCTGCTCTAAACTACGCTGTACGGAAATGCAGCGTAGAATATTTCCAATATTGTTTCATATAGCAGACAACATGTACGTTGAATATGTAAAAACACTCCTGAAAATCTATGCAAGATATAGCATCGTAACATTTATCAGACAATGAAACAAAACATGAAAAATATATAATTTATTAAGAAATTCTGAATTTGAGGCAAAATTAGGTATTGAAGGACAAAAAGAGCCATGAATGTAAAATAAACTTAAATAAAAAGGTGTGCAAGTTCTTCCTTGCACAGGTATGAAGTACAAGTTGCACATGCCAAATTGAGCTGATATGTAGAGTTCTATGGCCATTTGGTATGCCAAAAATGATGATAGCTATTGATGCAAATACACAGGAAAGCTGACATTGATTTTTACTTTAGACTTTATGCCGTTACTGTCATTTTACAGTCTAGTGGGGACAGAACCCTAGATAGGGTGACACTGACAAAGTGTTATATGGAGTCTATGGAGGGTAAAAATTCAATTTCAGGTATCTGTCACCAGCAAAATCCAAGTATCTCTACTGAGGCCTCTGGCGAAAATGATGATATACCTAGGTACCTAAGTACCAGCATCTTGATCTAGTTATTCTTCAGAGATGTTAACTCACTATTCCTTTCCCAGTTTCACAAAATTATAAGGTTCACAGACCTTTCACAGTTCACTCATGATTAGTAAACACAATTTACCTCAACTTTCACTGAACTAGGACACTCGCACAACAATACAATAACCTTTTTTAGAGCCTTCTTGACCGTAACTACCTAAAAAATGGGGTACGGCCAAAAACAAATACGTCGTATTTTTATTGCGTTAGCTGTTAGTGCATCTTCGTCCGCAGTATTTGTAAAAGTGCACTAGAAACCTAAAAATCGAATAAGAGCAAATAAGTACAATAATTTTCATTCAAATTATTTATTGAAAAATATATATGCCATTTTAATGTTGATAAAGCAGTTATATGCCATATTTGAAAGGGGTAATTCCATTCAGGAATTGGGCGTAATTCACGCTGCATTTGATATCCACGCCGCTTTCGCGTGAATGTCACCGCTCTTTGTGAAACGTGATTCTGAGTACGGCGTAACTTTGCAGGTGTATGTGGTGTAAAACACGCCGCATTTCTACAACTTTTATGAAATGGGGCCCAGGGGAGGATGATGGTTGTTTGGTTCGCAGGCAGTTGAGTCTTTATGAGGTTAACCTTAATATATATCTAATATATATATATATATATATATATATATATATATATATATATATATATATATTAACCTTTTAGGAGAATAATGGAAGACCGCATGCCGGACTCAGTGACCGTGGAAGACCATGACGCCGCAGTCGACATTCATCCACTGCAAGCCGGGCACTAGGGGCGGTATCAACAATCCTTACACAGTATTGGCCGGTGTTCGGGATGGTCTTGCGCCAACTTCAGTTACCCCAAATGCCCCGAGGCGAGGTACATCGTTTGCCGCGAGGAAGATGCGCCGACTGACGTCCTCCTGCGGTGTCCATGCCTGTCACACTACTTCGATTGCTGGGTAAGATTCGTGCGCAGCTGAAGCAGATGAGGGACGGTGACGTGGTGGCGGCCTTGGCCGCTGACTTCCTCCGCCATAAAGATCCCTGGAGGACTAAGGTTTGGCCACGGCCAAAGCCTGGATAAAGAAGATCAAGAAGAACAACAACAGCAATACAATTATCTGTCGAAAGAATCATGGCATGTTCGGTAGTGGATTCTGCCAGGTGTGAATGGGCATTTACGTTGCTTCATGTTTCTTAATCTTCTACTGCTTCGTGTTCCATCACCATCCATCTAACATTAATATCTAACACATCACACCGTGTAACAGTGTTCCACGTTCCATAAAAGTCAGAATGGGAACTTTTAACATCAATTTCGGCCCGTCATATTGAAGTCTGACTCTACCCTTTCCGTTCCGGAAAAAAAATCAAACGTACTCCCATTGCATCACATTTTGCTCCTCATTTGACATAATGTCATACGACGAACGGAATGTCACTGACATTTTCAGGAAAATCGACCCTTTCCGTCCCCTTTCGAATGAAACCTGGAACTTGTACCATCCTGTCTCGTCTCGAACTTCCCATCCCATGCAGAACTCTATTGCTCCATCATGTAACAGCGCTTCACGTTCCACTAACACCGCTCCACGCGCAGGACCTTCGGCATGAGCTGCAACGACGCTATGAAGAAGATGGTGGACCAGATGAACACCTGGAGCGGACCGGATGGCTGCGCCAACGGAGGGGAGAAGTGTCTTTATGAGGTAGGGAAGCGATCCAGCCGGAACGCCGTGGATTGGACTTTCGCACTGCTTACGGATTGAATTCGATTGGATTTGAGTATGGAACCTTATGGTTTAGATTGGATTGGATTTGAGCATTGAACCTGACGGATTGGATTTAATTATTGAACCTGACGGATTGGATTTAAATATTGAACCTGACGGATTGGATTTGAGTGTTGAGCCTAACGGATTAGATTGGATTGGATTTGAGTATTGAACCTTACGGATTAGATTCGATTTGAGTATTAAACCTTACGGATTTGATTCGATTAGAACTGGGAAAGAAATCACTTTTTCATTTTTTCCGGGAAAACAAAGCGGACAAAAATATTTCTGGATCTAAACATTGAAGTAAATTCACGTTTCTCAGTTTACCCTATCGTGTTTTTCCGATATCGAATGAATTTACATAGAAAATCATGGGGTGCGAACAGATTCGCCTGAGGGAAGATTCGCCTGAATTTATCTGGATATTCAACGGATTGAATTAAACGCTCAAAATAATTCAGGAGAAGCATTTGCACTCAGCGTCGACATAAGAAATCCTTTCAAACGTAAAAGAAAGGGAAATATAGTGGCATTATACTTAATGCATACCTAATATCTACGAATACAAAATTATATGTTTAAAATAAAGAATATAATAAAAACTAATATATTACACTGAAGATACTTAATAATTCATACAAGTAATACGAATGAAAGCATGACAATTATGAAAAGGTGAGTAAAGGGTTGATAGCTTGCAACAATCATAATATCGTTCAGCGAAAATATTTATTGTAGACGTGCATTGAAAAGTCAATACATTATTACGAAAGGATGGTTGATGGCCGATGATAGGGAGAGAAGTAAAGGAAATTGAATGAAAACCGGAACGTAGTGCAGGTATGTGAGGAAGGAGATAGCCGGAAGGCAAAATAAAGGGATAAAGAAATATAGAGGGAAGAGAGCATAAAAATGCAGAAGTGAGTAATGAAACGCTTGCTTACCTACTGAAAACGTATAGGTATAAATTATCATCAACCAAACGGAAACTTATAAAAGGTAGAATATGAAATACAATGTAAAATGTAAAATTCAATTCAAAATGTAAAATACAGAATGTTAAAGCATACAATGCGCAATGTATTTATGGGAGAATCCCGTAGTGGGAGAATCCGAGTGTCTCATTCTGACCTTGGAATTTTATGTGAATTCGCCTATAAATCGGTCTCATACCGCAGATAAGCTGATAAATAAAGAAAGTGAATTATACCCCAACTATTCCCATTCACAGTACAAATCAACAGAGGGCAACGTAGTGACCGGCACGCACACCACTCCCGTTCATATGTACGTGGACGACCTGACCTTGACCTTCGAAGATGGCGCTGACGGCGGATGCACGCTGCACGTGAGTAGCCTGCCAGAGGCGCCGCCAGGGCGGGAAACGGAGGGCTGATGGCAGGGGAAGACTCAGGGTGCCTTGGGGAGGAGAAGCGGAACACAGGTTGGCACGTGGAAGGTCGGATTCAGACTGACGGTTTGGGGAGCAGCGCGGTTGAAAATCGATTTTGAAAAGAAAATCAGCAAACATCGGGGTATTGGGGAACATATGCCCCGTTTGTCTCTCCCCTGGATCTGCCAGTGGGAGCGCGTGTGTGAATGTAGTAGTGATTATAGGATATGGTATGATATAGTGCATTTCAGTCCATAATGTAGAATGTTATGTATAAAATGAGAAATGAAGTGACCTATCAGAAGCACCAACATGAGGAGAACCGGGTGCATATTCATAAGGCACGCACGGGCACTTACAGGGTATAAGGAGGACAAATGACGAATTTTGAGGATATTATTCAGGATATGCAGCTAAATAATTACCGGGAGAATAATTATGACATTTATACACACCATGTTTATTGTGAAACGGACCACAGTGGTAATCAAATAGACATATTGATTTTAAATGCAATATAGATAACTTTACCATATGCCTCTCCCGGGTGATCACTAGCTACGGTAATTCGGAAAATTTATTATTCAATGTTTCTGCTATATTTCACGATTCAAAGAGCCACATGCAATTTGAACATTATACGAAACAAACAGTGCTGAATAAGCATCGGTCAGTTCGTTCATTGTCTCGTGACCTCGTCGGTAGGAGTCTCCGGCACCGATTTTGATGCGGAGGCCTGTTCTTGTGTGCAGTTATGGCGCATCAGGGGCCCTCAGTGCTCGTTACCCCATTGCCTCCTCTACTCGCGTACCTCAGCCAATCTTTTTCCTGTAACCACGTGGGCTTAATGTCACGTGTTTCTTATTTACTGATGTGCCGACAATGCTAACGTTAGTCAGGCATGCTGCCTTGAACTAATAAGGCATACCGTGTCTAGCGTCTCGTTTTTTAGCAGGTTTTATGTGTGCGTGTGTGTGAATAAGTGTGTTGAATGATTTTTATTTATAAATGTGCACAGTGCCAAGTAAATGTATTGAATAAGTATTGAATAATAAACCAAGACTATTAATATCGAATGCTACATTATTAACAAATTGCTACACTAGTAATATTTGATACAGAACTGTTAATATTTCTTTATTAGGTAATATCGAATAATAAGAAAAGACATCTCAGCTAGGTATCTAATTATCGCCCATTCTTACAGGGATTCTCCACCTCGGAGACTTCATACGCCATCTTGGACTATGGCACAAATTTCTGCAACATGAAAAATCTGATCACGGGATCAGAGCTAGACAAGGACGACGGATACTCGGAAACTGCTAGTGATGATACCTGCACCCAGTACTCCACTGCCGACTGTGACAAGTTCTAAGTACTGTCTGAGTACTTGTCACCGGAGGATAGAGGTGGACTGGAAATATGACACGGAAATTTGAATACACGTCGTAATGGAATTGAGGACGGAGTTGTACTGGGGATATGATGCGGAAACTAGATCATACGAGTACATACGAGTGATTATAATTATATAATAATTATAATTTTTGGGGCTTATCGACGCACCAACTGTCAGGGTCATATGGCGTCGCCAATTCTTTCCCTGTCGGAAGGGTTTCTCGGGAGCCAGCTTGCTCCTTATTCAGGGAAACCGCCGGGCCTTGAACCCGGGTCGGCTGCGTGGAATCCAGCTACGCTGACCACTACATTACCGCGCCCCCTCACGGTTATGTAATGAGAAGGGGCATTATAGCCCGAAACAAAAATACCAGTGGCGGATAGGTACATGGAGGTGGCTAGGGGCTCAAGCCCCTCCCCAAATATCACCAGTAGATATAATAACTGCATAGCCGGAGGCAGCAAGGAGGCAATGGCGAGGGAGGTCCGAGCCCCTAACCTCCCCCCGCCGAGAGTTCTGTACCCGCCGCTGGGGGCTGTCGACCCAAAACCGCCTCCAGCTCACATGCAGAATGCAGTGCTCGACTTCCGTACTGGTTTTCCATCAGAAACTGTAGCTTCCGCACACCAACCCTAAGGAGGCCAAAATGGGGGAGATTATTTGAATTTCTGACTACTTTTGAAACTGATTTTTATGTTTGCAGGTAGTAGTAAAATTAACAGAGAGTCAGAAAATGTCAAACAAAAAATGTGAAGCCTTTGAAGACGACGCGACAAGGCATCAAACTGCACATTTGGATCTCTCGCCACACGACACAGCAAAGGCCAAGAGCAATGCTCATTTTTGGTGCTTTTGTAGGCTAAAAAACGTACAAGATGAGACAAACCAGGATTCATTAGAAAGTTTAACGCATGAAGAATACGATTCTGAAAAAAATTCTCCACCGATCGATACAATTAAATTTTGAGAGCAAAATATGTACCATATACATTTCACATATATATTGAGACCATGTCAATTGTCGATAAGCAGACAGCAAATTGCGTGACTTGTCCAAACCAATGACCACTTTCAAACTTTGCGAATAAATATAGTCTACCTGACCTGCAAGTCTCACCTGCGTCACGCTGCGGCAGTGATGGTGGTGGCGACATATTATACAAGGGCATGTCGCGCGCGCTGTCGGTCGGGGGCGGCGGCCGTCGGCGAGATATGCCTGGAGGATTGGAGGGAGGTGGGCCGGGGCTCGGCGAAAGTGCAGTGCATTGGTTACAGTGAGTTAAATGAGCACTTGTTATTGACATTGCTTGTCGACTGGACTTGCCGACTTATTGTCGTTGACGTCTTCACTCAATAAATTGTGAAAAAAAGGGCAATGGTTATAGCATGGGGAAGCCAAGCTTAATTTAGCCTCAGTACACTAGCATGCCCAGTAACCATTCGTAGAATCGCAGCCAGTATTTGCACAGGCCATTGTCCGACCTCACGATGAGGTGAGACCCGAGATACACAAATTAGCTGTTCCTTGTTTGCAAAAGTCACATCGAATAAAATCAGGCTAAAGAGTCTCACAGCACGCTCACGCACTCGTTGCATGCACTCTTTATCGTCAGTTGAGTTTCGAACTGGATGCTGTAAACATGGAGGTGCGGATTAGTGTAGAAAGGCAGGTACACCTGCTTATCGCTGATGCGGCTTTACACTTGGGAATTTCGTTGCAAAAGTGGGCAAAAAGTTTTTTTCTGTTTGCGAACGAGCAGCCCGCTGATATTTACCAAGTAAGTAAGTACACACAGAGTGACATAAAACGTGAGGCAGGTTCATTGGAAAAATAGTTCGTTGCGATTGACGCAACGCCAATTCCGTAAAAACATACGGTCCGGTCATGGACCAAGCCAAGGTTTTGCACATATTTTGCAGGAATCTGATACCATTGTGTTGGTGTATGGAGTCCAGGGGCGTAGCAAAGGGGGAGAGGGGGCGGCAGGGACAGCCGCCTTCCCCACTGAGGGCCCGAAGGGCCCCCTGAGGTCACGGGCCGCAGCGAAGCGCGGCTCACCCGCACTATGCTCTGTGGCCAAATTTGAAATTTCATAACAGATAGGGCCCTCTTAAGCCCTCTTCAGCACTCTGTTCTGTAACAAGCAAGGCGCTTTTTACCCATCAGGGCCCTTTTAGCGCTGTCGCAGGGGCCCTTTTCGGGGCGCCGCCCCCCCTGAGCGAAATCCTGGCTACGCCCCTGGTATGGACAAACATATCACTTTTGAATGTGATCAATATCGTCTCCATGGTTACATGCAGTAGCGCACCCAAGGGCGGGGGGTTGCGCGTGCGGGGATGGTTATAATACAATATTACCGGCACTAAAACAGCCTTTGGGCGAAACAGAAGGATTTGACGTTGAAAAAAAACATTTGACCGGACCTGTGACCATGACCCTGAAAAGCCTCAACTATGAAGTCATAGCATAACATACGTCATACTGAGTAATGTCATCAGACCGGAATACTGGGGTCAATGACCTTGACATATGACTTTTTACTTTTACTTTCATGTGGGTTGATCTTGACATACAACCAGATTATATGACGTTATGACGTCACCACTCGGTCTACAGTGCAGGCGAACTGGTGCGGCCGCGCGATTGCGACGGTCACAAAATATAGGTCTGACTTTGAAAGCCTATAAGTACAAGAATTGTTAACCGAGTTTCAAAATTCCTTCATCAACGACGCGCTCATAACTGCTCTCAAATGTGGCGCAGTAGCGTTTTCTGGCAGCGAAAGGTTCTCTGGCTACTTTGGAAAAATATGTGGGGACACTTTAGGTCCCCCTCCAGTGCGCGTGTTAAGCAAGGCTTCAATTAAGTCTTCAATGTCAAGCATATCGCGCGTATACACTTTAAGTCACTGGAAATTAACTAGAAGATCCATGAAAAGCCCCCTTAATAACATTTAAATATATATATATATATATATATATATATATATATATATATATATTTTTTTTGCTGACCTGGGGCCAAATACCTGACAGCCATGCCCGCTGTGGTCAGGTCTTGACAATTATATGCTGTCCACATAATCTTTGGGAAAAGAGCTTTCGATTGATACCAAAATTATTCATTTGGGATGCATGTATGTATCTATTTCATCTCTCAGCATACATAAATTATGGGAATATATCTGTATACATATATATATGGGATACATGCTTCCTGAGTTATTGAATTATTATTGAATTATTCCTGAGTTATTGAGTTATTGAACACTTTCGGCTCCGTTACACCACTGTGCAGTGTGCATAATCATTCGCTGGGAGGCAGGAGCTTCACCGTTTTCTTGAAGGCGCAATCGAGGAGTAGTTGAAGTGTTTTCCGTCATTGTTTGCCGGCAGATTCGCGAGCTGAAGCTGCCAAGGCTGACACACGCACAGTGCCAACGCAGACCAGGCCGTTTATCGTAGCCCTGTGGGCCTACGATCCGGCTCCGTCCGAGTGGGGGGGGTTTGAAACCCCTCGATTATATAATTGTTGGGGTTTAACGACGCACTAACTGCCAGGGTCATACGGCGTCGCCAAGTCTCACCCTGTTGGAAGGGATTTTGGGGATCAGATCGACTTATTCAGAGGCTCCGCCAGGACTTGAACCCGGGACCGGTGGCTTAGAAGACAAGGGTGCTATCCACTAAGCCACCTCATCTCCAAGCCCCTCTATCCTTTACAGGATAAAGAAAAATGCGAACGGTGATAGACTTAGGTGTTTCTACCGGAAAAAGTGAGGGGGCCAGCCAAACTTTGACCTGATGCTGACAACAAACATTCCACTGTCAGACCAAAAACTGTTCGAGTTTGGGCTCCTCGTTGCCTTCCGCAGCGGCTGGTTAGAAAAATGCACGGTTTCTCCCATTTCGACTGAGATAAGGAAATGTTTGCTTGGCCAACAGGTGAGGGAGGGGGCGGGGGCAGACACCCCCGGACCCCCGTTTTCCGACGCTTATGGTGATAGATAGCTGAACATAAATTACAACGAAACTATAGTGGCTACGTTTTCTCAGGTTGAGGCCATTAAGCAGAAGTGGATACAGTAATTAATTTGGGAGGGGAGGGCGCTAAGGGGCTCGAGACTTACCCGCCAGTACCTCGGGCAGCCCCTCGCCTATGTATCAACTATAGAAGCTCGGACATTTCGGAGGATGGACTTGAACCCCCTAGTCCCCCTGGATCCCCACTATCATTGAGGTCATGATAACTCAAAGAAGGTGACATGTTAGATCTTTTTTGGCTCTGGCATCTGACTTCGCTAGGTTAGAATGTAATTGAAAACAGCATTCGATCCCCTCATTACGACGAGTCGAAGGACTTAGTCGAGTCAACTATGACCATAATGGGTCGAAATCGATAAATTTCCTGACTAAGGTCAGGTCAAGTTCACCATCTCACCTAGTAAAGTCAACATGCATCTAATTGACAAAATCAATCAGAGGCAAGCAAAATCATTCCTATTTTGTCACCAATATTATTGGCGTGCTGGCAGATCTTTTGACCTATAATTACCACTTGCAACGAATTCATTGACCCAAATTCGAAACCCTGCCCAGATGAACTCGCAGAGGTTAAATTTCAAAACTTACAACATGCTCCTAGAGAGCGTCTCAAGATACCACGACTTGAACAAAAGGAAGCTGTTCCTAGCTGTAGCTACTGAAACGTGGTCTTTTCCGATCATTTCCCGTTTTCCCCCTGCATTTTAACTGAAGTATGACCTTCTTGAAAAGCTCCAACCCCAAACACACTTTGTGGAGTAAGTCCGAACGATCATATATGACGTATAACCAGTATCTGACCCTGGGTCAGATAAAAAAAAATCTCATTACCGCAACATATAAAGATCAGTTGATATAAAATTTCCGTTACCTCAACTTACGATATTGGTGAGCCCTTTATGTAATATGAATATCGGATCGATATACCAAAACTCCTCTCACTGGCGCGAATTGCAGCATTTAGAAGGTGACGTCACTTGACCTAGCCTAGTCATCTGACCTAAGATGACCCAAATCTAAGCTTTTGGGAAAATTTGCAGAATCTATCAAGAATACAACATGCCGAGTACGGTGGCGCTACGCGCCGCCGTTTTCTGTCACTGCTGCAAAAACACGAACGGAGGTATTTGAACACCCCCCAGCCAATGGTGGGTTAAACATTCTCACATCTCGCTTCGGTGCACCAGCTGTTAATTTGTACACGGCTGCGATGGGAGGTTTTTACAGAGATGCACGTGCGCTCACGCGGAGAGGTAAAATAATCACCTTCGACCTCTACCAATGATGCGGCCAATGGCGCCGTTTGGAGACATGACATACGCGCTCGGTGTTTTTTATATTTAGAGCTTAAGCCCTATATGTTTAAATTTTTCAGCTTTAGAGAACGAAGTGAAGAAAAACACCGGAGTTTAGCAGCGACGGTATTGAATGTATACTAAGCAAAAGCAAAATTTCCACGAACATGACAACATTCGTTCCATACAGCAGCGCAATCCATTCGGAGCAGATATAAGCTGACTGAAAAACAAATAAAAATGTATTCTTCAAAAATCAAACATCATTCAGAAATACGTCATCTGATAATTTCCACCATTACGCCCTTTCCTTACCTTTATTCTTCCGGACCGTTTTTTCGTCTCTGCAAAGATCTCGCATACGTCTTGATAACGCGATATAAAAGCTCTACCGTCCGTCGTTATCAATCATTCCCATCTCTTCCACGTCGACCCAACAGCTGAAAACATGCTGCGGGTTTCTGCTATCGTGCTGCTGGTGGGCGTGGCCTCCGCGACTTCATTCCGGCTGACGGGACCCGCCCACGCCTCGTGCAAGGCGGATTGGTGAGTTTTGATTGGTTCCAAAGGGGCGGAAATAATATGATGTTTGTATGTTTCATTTTAACTGTAGTCTTAACCAGCTGTGCAGTCCGATTGTAGGCGACAAAGCCTAGGCGCTGAAGCGCCCTAAACCCCAGCACATACAGTCCGATTTTAGTGTAAAAGTGTGTATGTAAAACGATCATTTTAGGGATTATTATTGTTATCAATTGTTTTCTGTAGGATGAAGGCCTCTGATCTGACACAAAGAGCTAGAGGTAGATACAGAGACAGAGACCGAAAGACAGTGATGAGAAATTGGCGCATGAAATCAGTTTAGGCTGATTCAGTCGAAACAAGTCCCTTTCGCTCTAGGCCTGGCAGTGCTTCATGCTCCATAATCGAGCAGTAGCACCATTATCTTATTCACTAGGGGATCCAGAGGGGGGTCAAAGGGTCATGACCCCCAAAATGACAAAATTTCGGCTTATTTCCTTCAAAAACACTGTTTTTACCATGTTTCCTGAGTTGGCCCCGTCCCCCTCAAACGGCGCTACCGGCGTCCGCCAGTGATCATATTATAGGTCAAGGTAGAATCAAGGTCCATTCACACCTGAAAGAATCTTGAACGATTTCTGCCGGCCAGCCCCATAAGAGCAGGCGGGAAAACTGTTCGTTGACTGAAACCTTGCGCATTCGGTCTCAGACGTTGTCAGATGCGTGTGAGCCTTTACACTGGCTCATGTTCTTTTATCAATTACTGTTTCGTGTTTCATCACAGAATGTGTTTCGTTTTCTACCATCTGACTCGGCATCACATTACTTAGATTAACATAACACAGAACAAATAACAAAGATTGCGCCTAAAACCACCACAGTGCACTTTCGCACCAAAGTGCCACATTATCTTTAAAAAGTCCTGATTTAAATCCATTTAAGGTTCCATCTCTTCTACGTTCGGTCTGATCCATTCCGTCCCGGGAAGCTTAAAGGGAATGTGGCACCTTGGTCGAATCCTGGAATTTAGTGAAATTAGGCGTACTTTTAGCCAAAAATAATTGAACCACTCATGATTTCTCTGAAAAATGTACAATAAGCTCAATATTTTGTTTTTAAAAATACTCCTCTAGAAAAAGAAATAAATATCCGTTTGTGGATGATGTCACGATCTGGCAACCACTACCATACTTGAAACGCTTCAAGGACTTCGATTGGCTGATGCTCCTCGTGACGTCAGCATATGTCGTCACACCAGCAGCGCACAATAATGGCCGCCCGGCGACGGGTTGATGGGGGAGGGGGGCTGGTGTCAGGCAGGTTTTAGCTTTTTTCTACGGAAATATCGAGTTCCAAGACAAATGAAATATGGAGTACCGGGTTTTCCGACTTGCTTTACAACTTGGCTATCTCAGTTAAAATCACGTTGTGAAGGTGCCACATTCCCTTTAATAAAAGGTGTTTCCGTCCCCCCCTACATTCCCTTCCTCGTGAAGCATTTTCGGAGAAATCGACCCGCCCTGTCTCCAAATTCCCATCCCATGCAGAGCTCTATTGCTATTGAAGAGCTCTATCGAGTTATATGGTTCAATTATCCAAGACCCCTTCACCTTCCACTAACACCGCTCCACGCGCAGGACCTTCGGCATGAGCTGCGGCGACGCTATGAAGAAGATGGTGGACCAGATGAACGCCTGGAGCGGACCAGACGGCTGCGCCAACGGAGGGGAGAAGTGTCTTTATGAGGTAGAGAAGAGACGCCGGCTGAAGCACACCGCGGATTGGACATTCGCACTGCTTACGGATTGGATTCGATTGGATTGCATTTGATTTAGCAGAAAACAAAATCTTAAAAAATGGTTATAAAAATAGAAAACGTTCCAAAAATATTTCCTCACTTGAACATACATTTGGTTTCTACTTTTCTGAATTTTCCTTCTCCTATGTGTCGGATATGGATTGGATTTGGAATGATAATCATGGTGTGGGAACATATTCGGTCCGCAAATGCAATTGTAGCTGTTAAACAACGTAAAAACTGTTTCTCACTAACGGAAAATTTATTTAAAAGTGCATGCAAAAAAAGTGTAAAATGCAGCACGTCACACCATAAAATGATGCGCTATATGTTTTTTAACGCGAGAAGCCTACAACTGTTTCCTTGGACCTAGGAATTATAAGAATTTGGCTATAAATCAGTCTAGTCCCGCAAATAGTCCGACGAATAAATGAAGTAGAATTCACCCACACTATTCCCATTCACAGTACAAATCTACAGAGGGCAACGTAGTGACCGGCACTCACACCACTCCCGTTCATATGTACGTGGACGACCTGACCTTGACCTTCGAAGATGGCGCTGATGGCGGATGCACGCTGCACGTGAGTAGCCTGCCAGAGGCGCCGCCAGGGCGGGAAACGGAGGGGTGATGGCCAGGAAATTTTAAGGAAAATCGATTCTTGTGAAAAATCCTTTCTTGTGCTGGCCATTATAGTGTCTTCGTGGGATCAAGATCATTTTTTGAGGGGGGGTATTAAAACTTAAACGAGTTGGTTATTAAGAATGTTTCCCAATTTTGTGTTACTCCTTGTTCTAGAGATTATAGATGCTACAAAAATATATTCCAAATGAATTAACTATTTTCTTGTTTTTCTTTATCAGCGTAATAAGGTAAGTACAGCCCCCAGTAATTGAATTTGTACACACTAGGCTCGGCAGTTTTTGACTAAATTCAGGACGACTATTGCTCCCTCGGCTAGGATGAAATATAGTATGTGTGCCTTACCCGTGACTTTGATATTGTGCCAAAGACTAGGTTCCAGATTCTTAGTTTAAAAGTAATTTGCAAAAACGTTTTTGATGGCTGTCTCGTGACGATTTAGTTTTTCGCTATTAATTTCTAAAAATGTGGTTGCTGAATATTAGTGGGCACGTAATCTATAGCTGGGAGCAAAGAGCACAAACTGTATGTTTAATCAAGATTCTGCAAGCGGTAGTTTGCTCACAATATGACAAAAACTTCTAAGCCTAGTGTGTACAGATTCAATTGCAGGAGGCTGTACATTCCTAAAGTATCGAACACATGTGATTTATAGGCTAAGTCGAGACAAGTTTTATGCCTTTACTTACTATAATGTGTGGCTATTGCTGTCAAAATCATCTAGGGAATGTAGTACAAAAAACAGTTAATACTTTTTTGGGGCTTATCGACGCACCACCTGTCAGGGTCATATGGCGTCTTCAACTCTTTCCCTGTTGGAAAGGTTTCTCGGGAACCAGCTTGATGATTCTGACGAAGGGCTGTGACCTAATATATAATTTCTCCCAATTTTCAACATCAATGACTTGATGAGAAAGGCCAACTAACAACTTCTAAAAATCTTATAAAAATGTTTGATGCAGCGATCTCACTATAAATTTCATGTATGATGCCACCACAACAATGAATAAATAGTCTAAGCACTTCACGCCACACCAGCAACCAGTCTGACGCGCTTTGACTACATCGGGTTCCACCTGATCCCTGAACGAGCTCTGAGCGCTGACAACTGACTGCGTGTGAAATGAGAGCATCATGAAATCCCACGGTACTGGCTGGGGCGTAGGCTTCCGGTCGGATAGAACACGATGTTTGACTGGTTGTAGGCTATCTCCAGCGTTGGGATTAGTTTACGATGAGGTTGCGTTGCCGGGATTTCCCGTAACTACGCGCTTTGTTTCGTTCTTGCAAAATTGAGTAGACAGCCACTCGTGGAAGATTTTGAACACAATTTTTATTATTGCCAATTTCTGACGAGCAATAGAAGAAAATAATTATTATCGGGTGGTGTTTTGCCTTATTTTTGTTTGGTGAGTTTGTGTTCGTTCACTTTTAAGTCATCTCGTGTCTATTTCACTGGGGGACCAATTGGCGGCCACTGGGGGGCATTTCTGCCGCCTGGGAGAGGGGAAGGAGGCAAATGGCCCCTCAATTAACACGTTAAAAAAATGCCCTGGTGATGGCATGGAACAACTCAAAGTCGCTTGCAATTTCAAGTGGGGTGGAGGCTTGAGCCCCCACTTTATTGGATATTAGGATTATCAGGGAAATAAGTACGACATTGATGCACTTTATGTACTTACATACGCGTCGGAAAAGGGGGCCAGGGGGGCCTGGCCCCCCACTTTTTGGCCAAAAATTTCCTGATCTCAGTCAAAATGAGAGAAAACCGGACATTCTTATATCCAGCCGCTGCGGGAGGCAACGAAGAGCCCAAATTCGAACAGTTTTTGGTCCTGACGTTGAAAGTTTCCTGTCAGCATCAGGTTGAAGTTTGGCTGGCCCCCCCCCACTTTTTGCCGGTGGCGACACTTATGTGTACTTATACCGTGAAACGGAGAATGTTAATAAATTCAACAGACTTATAATTATTTTAAAAGAAATATACATAACCCTACAATATGTAATTTCCCTGCAACCTCTCGCTTACATTGTGTGTTCTGGAAAATTTCTAGTTTTCTCGTTTTGCTACATTTCAAGATCCAAAGAGTCACGTGCAATTTGAATATTATACAAAACACAGAGTAAAGAATAAATAAACAAGCACGCAAATGTATTCGGAAAATATTTCAAATATATTGAACAGATGAGTGATAGGTAGTTATCTAACTCACGTGAATTGATTTTTCAGGGCTTCTCTTCTCGTCAGACTGGGTTCGCAGTGCTCGACTACCACACCAATTCCTGAGATATACAAACACCTAACTCACGTGCATTGATGTGTTACAGGGCTTCTCCACTTCTGAGACTTGGTACGCGGTTCTCGATTATTCCACCAATTTCTGCAACCTGAAAAATCTGATCACTGGGTCAGAGCTGGACAAGGACGACGGGTACTCGGAAACTGCTAGTGATGATACCTGCACCCAGTACTCCAGTGCCAACTGTGACAAGTACTAGGTACTGCAAGATAGAGCTGGGCTGGAAATGTAAAAAGAAACTTGAATATATTTTACAATGGAGTTCCGAATAGAGGAGGACTGAGAATGTGATGCTGAAACATGAAGACGCGTTGTAATATAATGAAAACGGGAATTGTGGTCGGAAACAGGGATCCCGCACGGGCTCGAGAGTGGGGGACGGCCAAACTTTTTCCACTTTCGGGCCTCCTGGCAAGAAATGTCTCCCCCACTCACGCAAAACACGCACGTTCCTGCCATGGATCAGAACAGGAAAGCTTTCTGACGGTACCACAGATTGTTCGGGGGCATCCTAGCAAAAAGGGACCCAAGCTGCTGGGGCGTCACAAACAAAATACCTCACTCATTTTTCGATGTATTAACAAACGCCTAATATAGGCGTCTGAGATTTGGACTTAGCACATTTTCCTATTTGCGACAATGGAATATAAATGTTGCTTCTTTTTCTTAGAATGTCCCCCAAAACCTGCAAACAGTATTTGTCGTCATTGTAAGATATACATTGATACAAATACACTGAAAACCAAACTACACCTAGGTGATTATTCTAGCACTGGCCCGGGGCTAATTTATTCCAGTTTTAGGCATTAATTTACCACGTGTTGTATAATTATCGCACAAGATCGCGTACAATTAGGTGATCAGAGTACTAGTTCCACAACCTGGAATAATTAAATCGTTTTTATCTTTTACCACCGGGCAATTTTACTCCTATGGCAAAACCCGGGTGTAATATTAACCGTTACTTAATTTAAATAGAATAAGTTTACACTGTAGTCGTAAATTTATTCATACATATAGCGTAAACAAAGCACCACACTGACTTTTTTACCCTCCAGCGTGAACCTATCCCCCACGTGTTTTAGATTTGGTTTAATTCTATGAGCGACAGTCTAATTCTACCACAATGCAGGAGCGGTTCCAGGGTGGGTTAAGTATAAACCTGTCGGCCGACAACACAAACATCTCGAATTTTCGCAGAATTTATTATAAAAAAATATTTTCACGATTTTCTGCCTCTTTGTCTCCTCCCCCAAAATAACTGTCTAGATTCGCCTCTGCCATGATTAACACATGTGGGGCGTCCCCGCGTCTTCCACGAAAAACGGTGGAGGTAATGATGTCAGGTACTATAAATTGACTAAAAGACCCAACATCATCCAAGTCGGCAAAAAAGCAAAATATTACCGAAAATGTAAGTAAATCGGTCTTTTCCACGCGGTCGATGGTGGTTGTTAGCCGAAATAGCTCACAGCTTCTACGCAGTAGAAGTCGGTAGAGGCACCGACAGTAGACCACGTGTTCTGAAGCGCGCCATTTCTAATCCAGTTGTTTTCGTCGACGAGCGGTGAAGGTTTGTGGAGTGGTATTGCGATATAAAACCACCGGAAAAACGAGTGTGACTAGATACCGAAACCGTACAATGTGCTGAAAATAGTGATCTAAGGCTCAGTAACGAGCTTGGTATATTTTTTCTTTATATGCGTTGCTCTTACTTCGTTTTGAGCCATGGATAATACCTACCCACCTACTTTAAGTATGGTTGCTGCTTTGGGTCCAGGGACAGGGTGAGTTGAGAATTTTGTTGTGAATGTGGGCGTTACATGCATGGTTTCATGAGAAGGTTAGGTATTACGTATCATATCTAACTGGGGCATTCCAGTAGGTACACGTACAGTAAGCAGGGGCGGATCAAGGGGAGGGGCGATGGGGACGATAGCCCCCCCCTTGGGCTGAGCTTAAGCACTGTAAATAAAAGGCTCCTGAATGGGCCGGGGCCCCAGTGATGTCCAATAAGTGTTCAAAAATGTTATTTGAGGAGCATTAATACCACCCGAATGTAGGGCTGAAGGCTCCCCAAAATTCATCTGGGGGCCCCCTCGAAATGATTTCAAAGGCCCAAAGAGTCATTCTCAGTCTCCTTCCAAGTATTGCCCAGGGGCTACGAGGTGCGCTCACCTTGGAGGCACCAGGTGTTGGTCTCGGGTGCCCCCAAGGGCTGGCCTAGGGGTCACCAGGGTTGGTAACGGGGGCCCCAGGGCTTGCTTGGGGCCCAAAGAGATGGCCTTGGGGTCCTCCAAGTATTGGTCGCGGTGCACCCCAAGTGTTGGTTTCGGGGAACCCCACGATTGGTCTCGGGGGCCCCAGTTGTTGGTGATGGGGCCCAAAATTTCTCCTCTGAAGCCCCTAAGTGTTGGTGTTGGGCTGTTGGGACCGCAAAGCCGGTTTCGTTGGGCCCCAGGGTTGGCCTCGAAGTCAACAAGGGATGGCCTGCCGTCGTGACCATTTCAGGGGCACCAAGAGTTGATGGAGAACGGGAATAACCCGTTGTCCCCCCTCCTGGATACGTCTATGGCTAACCATGATAATATTCCGTCCCACAGGTGAAGACACAAGAGCTACCATGTATAAATGTCAGTTCTGTGCGTTTCGTCACATTGAATTTCGGTATTACATGTACCATTTGAAATTTCATTCCAGTGAAGAAAATTTCAGCATTAAGTGTAACGATGGAATTAATAATATTCTTGTCAGCAGGTGTATTGACAGAATCAGACAAGAATATTGCTAGTATAACTATTTTTCAGAAAATGCTCCGCAAGCAAACGTTCAGAAAGAAGTTGAAGAACAGATTCAAGAACTGCAGGCGCCCCTTGGATAACGCAGTTATCAACCGTGAAAGGGACGAGCGCGGGGTAGTGAGGAAGAGAAAGCGGAGCTCTGAAGGCATGCCGGGTATGTGCCCGCCGCTAAAGCTGACGCAGCTGCAAGTAGATAAGGAGGCCGCCAGGTACAGTCTCCCTAATGAAGCAGGGGGAAGACGTACTCCAAGTGAGCTTCCCCGTTCGCAGGAAGCTCTTGACAGCAACTAGACGGAGGAAGACGACGTCACAGATGTGGGAGATGTTTCCACGGATGTTTTCCGTGGCCGCAGTAAGTTCATGAGCATGATTATTGACAATGCCTCCCAGTTTTTTGCTTTTCGTCTTTTCGCTCATGATTTTTAGTTTTTGTGTCATGACAAGTCATAATTTGACCTTATCAAAATTTGTTGATGCCATAATTTGGAGCCATATAGCATGGTCTCACTCAACCAACCATGGCCAACTCAACCAATGGGGTACACGGCACCCCCCTTAGATCTCTATGAAATGAGGTGTATCTAGGTTTGTCATAGTCTAGAATCCGAATCTGTGGTCGAAACAGACCTTCCACTTTTGGTTTAGTGGCAATAGTGACGTCAAATTGCGACGTCCTTGCATGTTTGAAAACATTCAAAGCATTGTACCTAAAAAAGTTGCAAATATATTCAAAATCGGTTAGAGGTTTTCGAGAGGACACTTGAAGAAAACAAATGATTTTCAATAATTTTTTTTTGAAATCTTTTAAAATGTATAAAATTTTAAAATAAAAAATTTAAATTTGAAATTTTTTAAAAAAGATTTTGGCCTCCAATTTTCTTGAAATTAGAATATATAAAATCTGCATGCGTCCTGACCCTGAAACCGTAAAAAACAATAGGTATCCGATAACAGCATACCGTAACCCGTGCCGGAATGAGGGGTTGTCATCCCTTTTTGGCGTCCTGGTGGATATTTGCTGCTATATATGCTATGCTATATATAACAGCATATATATATATATATATATATATATATATATATATATATATATATATATATATATATATATATATATGTTACAGGGAGAGTGCGAAATCCGGGATTTCATGAAATCCCTAGGGAGTTCGCGAAATCCCTGGGTGACCAGGGAGTTCGCGAAATCCCTGGTTTCAGCAGTCAGGGAGTTCGCGAAATCCCGGATAAACACCCAGGGAGTTCGCGAATTCCCTGACTTTTGACCAGGTCCTGTGCGTTGCAGCCATATGACATGACCAAATGTTTGAACGTCCAATTTTATATAAAAACAATGTTTCTGACCAGGATTGCATTGTCTGACCACCTACTTGATTTTTGTGGAGAATGCCCCAAGCGTCTGCTTGAGTTACCAGGATTGAAGTTAGGATTTAAGCAAGTTATCAGCTTTGAGGCTGACATGTATTATTTGCCGTGTTCGTACTAATATGTTCCTTTGTTTTTAAAATTTTATCAAACAAGCCCGAGTTTATCAAATCAGATAACTTCTTCGCAAGGGTGCCGGTGATTTTTCGAGCAGACCGGATCAGCCAAACAGATAGTACCCAACGTGCTCATGTTGAGGTCCGACTGCGTATGCTCTCGTCGGTGGCGTCGCCGAGGCGGCACTTAATTATGTGTGCTCGTTAGGGGCGTGGAGACCGCTTTAGAAAGATGTGATTCTTAAACATCGATACGAAATCGGTGATACGGAATTGAATTTACGAAAATGACAAGATGAGTGAGTATAGTTGCATTATGGGCCGTTTCATTCCATCTAAGTCATTGAACCTATGCCATAATTATAATCACCCTTGCTTTACTTGAGAGGACAATTTGGCATGAAGATCCGAATCGGGATGAGTGGATTATGATATAGCATATTTTGTTTAACACGCGCATTGACGGGGGGCGGGTACCCGCCCCCCCTCGGGTTTTTCGGAAATAACAGAAAAACGGCGGCGCGTAGCGATGCCGTACTTGGCATACCTTTTCCTTCATCATTTTACAACTTCTGTGAAAATTTTAAGGTTAGGTCTTCTCAGGTCAGGTCACCAGTACAGGTCAAGTGACCTGACCTCAAAAAAGTTTAAGATAGCATAAGTCGGAGCAGGGTAAACTTATCCGATTGACACTCACATCACATAATGGGCCCACCGAGTTCTCTAAAATATGTTCCGGTATTTTTTATATCGATGACATAAGGTCAGGTACGAGGCATGACCTCTCCATTGGAAATACATGGGAAAAATGGTTTTTACTGTATAACTCAGTAACCGATAGTGATAGAGCGTTTATTTTAGCTGGATTAGACTCGCCTTGGCTTTGCGGTTCTAATGATATACATTTTATATAATTTGACCCGGACCTGACCTCAGGTCAGGTCAAATCCTTGGATTTGACCTAGCAAGGTCAAATTATATATCATTCGATTTGGCTTGCTGCGAGAATTCATATAGTTCAAGTCGTTTTGCTTTATCTTCACTTGTTCTGATGAAATGGCCGAAAAACCTAATTCACATGTTATCCCTATTACGGCGTATTTTGACCTCTCCTGACCTTAAATGTGACCTGACAAAAAATAGTTAAAATATTTTCGATGGAGAAGTGGATGGGCTACCCAACGCCGTTTATTGTTTTTCGCTACCTACCGTGGTTCTCGAGATCTTAGGGGGGCGGGTACCCGCCCCCCTCGTCAAAGCGAAGGTGGCTCAGACCCCCGTCAATGCGCGTGTTAAGGCTGTGGTATTCCAAATTGTTTACACAATGCGTCACCAATATTGCTGAGCTACACTATGTTATATTTCTAGAGCTACGGGTACGGAAAACTATTAGGTAACGTAAACCATCTTTGTGCATAACAATACATTATATGGCTTGTGGTTCCAGCTAATGATTTTGCATGATAAGTCAACGATACGAAATAAAACAATGCCGACGCCTATTCGTCATCTTTATTGTTGCAGCGCCTGCTGCCGTGGCAGTGGCTGGAGCACTTCAGCTTCAGTTTGATGCAGGTGCACTTGCCGGCGCACCGGACCCGACAGTGACACTTCAGGAACCCCTGGCCCTGGCCACCCGATGCCAGGCGTGCCGCCTCTCGCACCGAGAGCGGTTTCACTGCGGGTACCTCTTCCAGAGACAGAATCCGGCTCTTCGCCAGATCAAGTTGGTTTCTGGAGAAGAACGCTTCGAGGGGTCCATGTCGGGTTCCAACCTGGTACACCTCACCTCGCTTCTGGAACAGAGAATTTCGATAACATCATTAGACGGCATGCCTGTTCAATATTTCGGGCCCTAAAATGATTCAAGTGTGGCTAAGTGTGATATTTCACCGATGCAGTCTCCTGGAAATATTACGTTTTTATTTACCTCCTCACAATGGTTCGAAAAACACTCAAACAAACACTTATGATATGAAATATGATTATATTTCGTTCTCGGGACGTCTTTAGATCAATTGTAATGAAATTTTGGTAAACAGCAAGATCTCAGTCACTTAAATATTATCAAATTTCATACCACAAGTGTTTGTTTGAGTGTTTTCCTAATATTGTGAGGAGGCCAATCAAAACGGAATATTTCTTTTAAATAATGCCTCACATACAGACAGTGCTTAGACGATGTAGTCCCCTAATCGCTTATGAACGAACGCTACAATCATTTCGTTTTTGGCGTTCGAGGTAAGTTCGCTTTTTTAACGATTTCTTTTCCACGTAGTGCGATTATGCATTCCTAAGGCAAATATGATTTAGAGACCAACCTCCATAACCACACCAAGTATATTTCTTGGGTAGCCACGTGCCCAGTCCAAGTCGGGAATCCCTACGCGGACGTTGTCTCCAGCGCTTAGATCGGACATCTTCTGTTTGCTTCGCGACAGCATCCGTGAGGCCTGCTGAGCTAGGGACCGTTTTGCAGAAACTCGGTTTGCCACCGCTGTCTCATTCCTGAAAGGAGAATAGGCATTTAGCACAGCACGCACCAGGTCTCGGAATACCTGTTTGGAAAGTTTTATAGGTGGCGTTGAGAACGGGGCGATTCATTTGGATGAGGTGGCGTAGGGCGGTGAACTATCGATCTTTTGGTCAGAGATTACAGTGCCTGAGTATCGAATGCAATACATATTTTGTGGGAAAAATATAAGAGACAAACGCAGTACAAATAAGCCCTAAGCTACCCTAAGCTATGTCTATCTGTATGCTCTTTCGCGATAAATTGGGCATCACATTGTTTCCTGGAGTTTGCTCAGGGTATGCTATAAATCTTAAGACTTAAACAAATGAACCATTAATTTCAACCCTAAAACATACAAGCTATATAATTAATGCAAACTATATAAGCTGTATAAATCATATGAACCATTTAAACCATGAACTAAAGCTCATCAGCCCTGTTCCAATCGACTGACCTTTCCCTGCTTGGGCCGGCTTCTGAGACATTAGAAGACATAGGGGTGTCAGTGCTCCCAGCAGATGGTTCAGTATCTCCAGGGGCATCCACCTCAGTGCCGTCCCCAGCAGCATCGTCATCTTCTGCAAAGGAGCCAGAGAGAGCTTTCCTCAGCTCCTCCTCTGACTTCAAGGCCTTGGCGACTGACGGCGGCAGCCTAGTAGCCCCCAGTCCTAGACGAGGCGGACATCCATACGTGGCCTCGTATGGACTCTTGCCCGTCCCGCTGTGGACCTGTGATCGATAAAACAATTATGTAGAAATATTAAGACGGTACAAGCCTGAGATAAAATCACGACACTGTTTGATTAGTAATTGCTGGGGTTTAATGACACACCATCTACCAAGGCTATACTGCGTCATCAATTCCACCCTTTGGAGAGGCTTTTGGATATCAGGTTTAAATCATTCAAAGATAGCATAGTGTGCTTTTCCCATTCCATTGTCCACTTTGCTTGCATCTTAGGATGTTTAAATGATTGCTTATTTCAAAACTCCCCTAGCTTAGCTTACCTGAGCGTTGATTTCCCATTGCACGAATAGGAGGCCTTGTGTCCACCCGATACCAGGATTTTCTGCTTGCCAGCAAGCCAGCTTCTCCTGCACGGTGCGGTTTGCGCGCTCCACCGATCCCTGAAAACGAAAGTGCCATTAACACGCGCAGTGAAGGGAGGCCTGGCGCCAACGTGGATTGGATTTTCCAAATTTCACCCTAAAACTTGGAAATCCAAGATGGATAGGAAAACACCTGTTTTAAGTTTTGTGGAGCGATGGTGATAAGTTTTGGGATGGTGATGGAGACAACTTCCGTGAACCTACGTCAACATCTTAAGGGTCCAACGAGGTCATAAAGGTCAAATCTGGTATAGGTCTTAAGACCAATTTTAAAATGATCTGAATATGCGGAAAAGACGCGAGTGCAAATGCACTGAAAGTGAACTACGACTACGGTTTAAGAGGAAAACTCCGATCCAGCATTAGTGGGAATTTTGAGGTCAAGGTCAGTCAGTCGTTGACCCATGACGTCAAAATACGATGTATTCGCCACACTATGCACTATAACCAGCACCATAACAACCGTTGAGCGGGAGGTGAGGGTTCAACCTTAACCCATGGCCTCTGAACTTGAACTATGACCTTGACTTTGACATTGAATAACCTTAAATATGAAGTCACATAATGATGCAGGTCATCCTGGGTGACGTTGCTTGGTTGCAACTACTGGAGTCAATTAACTTAACAAATTTTGGCATGATATTCACCAGTCAACTGTGGCATTTTGTAGGCATCGTTTTTAAGGCTGCAAAATATGTTTCAAGTTTCGAGATATAGAGTTTAGTGACATTTGGTTGTTCTATCCGTGCTTATTTATTTCAGTTTTTCTTTAATTTCGTTTATTTACACTTTGCGAACTATATTTCACCCTTCGGGCTTCAACAAACTCCGTGAAAATCCCTTCATAAATACTAGAAAAATGTTGTGAAAAACACACTGGTATTGCGTAAAAATCTAGTGCCACCCATTTCATCCATGCTCACCTGAGACTGTGAGTGACGCGGGCTGCCGTGGACGATCTGTAGGCCTGGCCACATCAGTTTCAGCTCATTGATGATCTCGTTGACAAATTCTGTTCCGTTGTCACTTTGCAATATCAACGGAGCCCCGACCTCGCAGAAAATGTCCAAAATGTTGTAGCTAACCTCGGCAGCACGTTTCGATTTCAGCGGGCGGAGCCTGACAAACTTGGTCAAATGATCTTGGTAGGTGAGGATGTACTTATGGTGTCCATCCTTGGCGCTTTCAAAATTAATCAAATCCACCTGGGCCCTACTGTTCAAATCCTCAGACATGATGAGTTTTACAACCAGGCTCTTTTTGGGACGACACCGTTTCTCCTCGCAACCCTCGCACGTAGCTAAATAAATTTCGACCATATCCTGAGTCACATTCCAATACTTCTTTACTGCCACCATCATCTTATCCCGACCAGGGTGGAGCATGGTAAGGTGCATTTCATGGAGGATGTCAAAAATCTGACTGTCTGGGACAACCTCCCTCTGACTCTCCCCACGCACCAGCGTGTAGACGCCGCCTAACTCGACCAAGTTGTAATTTTTGGCCCACCTCCGCTCTTTTTGGGAATTGGGCTTCTCGACGCCTTCGTTAAATTTGCGCAATTTAGATATCATTTCTTGGTGCTCATGGTCCGGTATACGGCGGCCATTTTCAGCTGACATCTCCCCCAATTTAGAAATGAAAATATCTCGAGACATTCCGACAGCACTGATTGACTCGGAGCAAGCACTGACGCCACCACACTGCCCAACGTTTGACTGCCAACTGGTGACCCAGCTTGACCTCGCCCCCTCGCCTGTGTTTGTACCGGGTGACCATTTGGTAGACTTGCCACTGGGAAGGAAGTTTAAGACCTCTGGGTATAGTCCAAATATAATATAACCGAAATATATCACTTAAAAACTTCAAGTCAAAGCATGTCAGCTCACAACACGATTTTGTTACAGAAAAATACATTAAATCCCTAGAATTTGATAGGGTAATGACACAAAGGTTGTGGCATCTCTAGCTCGATTTGAAAACCCAGCCTCCGGTCCAGTCTGTATCAGTATTCTTGCAACCCGAGGCAGGCTGGTGATTCGGCAACGGGCATGGGGACCCGGCCAGGGGAAATTAAGTAGGTACAATATTTTTAAGGACATAAATACTTGGGCCGACTTCAGCTAAGGCAGGAAAACATAAGCGAGACAAAACACGGATGGAGATTGCAGATACATGATTAAAAAGCCATAATTTGGATTTGAGGAGTATGGTATGTTAACATGTCAGGGATTTCGCGAAATCACTGAAAATCATTCAGGTAGTTCGCGAAATCCCTGAAGTTTCAGGGAGTTCGCGAAATCCCTAGGGATTTCGCGAAATCCCGGATTTCGCACTCTCCCTGTAACATATATATATATCCTGAAAGATCAATGACAAACATTCGGGGTCAATTTATGAAGAGCGACAGAGAAGAACTTCCGGCATTCGTGTGATATCTGGTCCTGGTGTCAAAATTACCTTGACATGCCTTCGGCGCTCAGGTCATAGACCCGTAACCTGAAAAAACGACATTCTCCAAAACACGGAATGAATGCTCCAAAGAGTGTGCCAAGTACGGTAGCGCTCTGCGCTGCCGTTTTTTATTTCAATTTTTTGCTGTTTCCGACAACCTTAGGGCTAGCGTCCGAAAACCTTAAAGGTTTGTTAAACCTCTCCCTGTACGGGCGGGGTTTAACATGCTCATATCTTGTAAACTGGGCATATATGAGTGTAACTTTTATTACGGGTATCACTTTTTCCTGGACGGCGCTGGACAGGGATTTCCTTATACCCTCAATAGATATTCCTTTAGATTCTGTTGTTATTTGCTGTCCTGCTCCAGGATCTCTACAAGGTAATGTTCGTTTCAGATGTGGGACGACATGGCAAGAGTAATGGGGAGACACGACCCAGTGAGGGAGCAACTCACAGCACTGCTATCGAAGCTGGCAGAAGATTACTCCGCCAACGTAGTAGGACTGAAGGACGTCAACAACAGTGAGTACCTAAGTTACGTCGTCTTGAGCCGTCTAGCCAAATAAGTTTACACGCCGGGGGATTGTACCCCCTCTTGGATTTTCGTCAATAATGGTACTCACAACACCTTTCTATGTATTATTTTGACTGAAGAACATATTTTTCGTAGAACATGGTAGCAAAACAACAGGAAAATTCAATTTGTCCCTCAGAAATTGTCGAACGTACCGATTATTCTGATGAGTTATTTCCACTGAACTCTTCAGAAATAATACTTGTTCATCTTTACTCACGCGCATTTGGGCTGTAGATATGCAGTTTTTTCTTGTTGCAAGCACTGAACCTCTCAAATTTGTGCTCGTAGGGTGTTCAAGATTTCACGGAAACGCAAATATCTCGTTACCTAGCGGACCCGAACTGTCCGCGAGGTCTACCTCTAGCTTAGTACTAACATTTGCATACGAACCGGCCGGCCCAACCCGACCGTACTTACGATTTTGGCAAGCTTATACCTCTGCAAGTAAATTTCGCAGGGAAATGACATTTGCTTCATCAGGTAGCTGCATCAATTCAATTCCTGTGCCAAGTTTTTTTCAAGCAAGACCGTTAGTCTACCTACCAGGGGTGTACGTTTTCCCGAGACCCTGCAACACGCGCCGGACAATAGTTTTGAGAAGCTGCCATGCTGAAAAATATGGAGAAAATACTTATTTCTGGCATGCGCGTTGGCTCGGAGAAAAGGTTCCGATTCCTGAAGAGGTGTTTTTCTGTAGGTTCTAACAAGAAAACTCAATAATTTGGCAATGACTTAGGTCCCAACGTTGTACATCGTTCATCAATTATTCTGTAAAGTTTCTACCTTATTTGCTAGCCTGCGTAATATATATAGCTCGTATTTCCTGGCTACAAACTAGCGCGTTTAGATCGCTCTTTTGCCCCCCCGAAGGGGATGGAGGTGTGGCTCTACTTTCTCGCAGTGGTATTGAAGTGAAAAACATCAAAATCCCCAGTACTAGCACTCCGAACTCCAAATTAGAATCGTTCTGGAATGTACTCAGTTGGAACAGGAAGTCTGTTATTCTGTGTGCCGTCTACAGGGCGCCTGGTAACTCATCTACAGCTTTTCAGGTAGACTTTGATAACTTATCGTAAGGAAACGAAACTGGCATAATCGGGTAGCTGCATCAAATAAATCCAACGTATTAGAATATCGAGCACTAACGTTACACCACTTATGAGGAGTATGTGTTTCCGCGAGACCTTGCGACGCCCTCAGAATCTATATTTCTAGAGGTTCAGTGCTTGAAAAACAGAATATCTGCAGCCGAAATGAGCGTGAGATAGCACAAATAAGCCTTGATTTCTCAAGCGTTCGGTTGCAAACAAGCTGCGTAATGGGTTCGTTCAACGGAATAGATTCATATTTTCAACGGAGGATTTAAAATATCGACTAAGATCAGCACTGGCGCCAGTTGTATGTTTTGGCGAGAGAAGTTTATATCTTTATGTTATTTGCCTCTGATACCCATCGACCGATTGTTGCTGACCTGTGTTTAGACTTTTTACATGTTTGTTTTAGCCTTGTAGCTCGTGTTTTGCTTTTCTGTCTGTTTTATCCGTATGAAATATTGTATTGACTGGTATGGAACGTCGCAGATGCGTTTGTCTTTTAGTAGCCTGCTCCATTTTAAATCTTAACGTGAAAGGTGAAACCCCATACCTCACGTGCGGACCTCTCTCGAATAAAACTTTGAACTTTGAATTTTGAACTTTCAGTTATTCCAAAAGTCTTGGTCGTAGGATGTCTTTCTGGGAAAAATTAACACACAATTGAATTGATGCAGCTACCTGAAGGTGCAAATTCCATTTCGCTGCGACTCATAATTGTAGAGTTATAAGCTCGCCAAAAGCGTCCGTACGGTCGGGTCGGGCCGGGCCGGGTCGTATGCAAATTTCCCTACTAAGCTAGAGGTAGACCTCGCGGACGCTTCGCGTCCGCTCGGTAATAAGCCAATGATGCCTAAAGGTTAGGCCAACATTCATTTGTAATTTTGAAACGGGAGCAGCCGCTCGGGTATCGCCAAAAGGCGTCTTACGTTTCATTTAAGGAAAAAAAGATATTCCTTTGAAGTGTTGGTCCCAAGATGAAATAAAAATTCCTCCACAGACGACGAACTCCGTACTCTGATCTATGGTTGCGGCGCCACCTTGGAGGATATGGAGAGCGACACGTCTTCGGCATTCGTGCAAAAGGGGGCGCGGTAGTGGAGTGGTCAGCGTAGCTGGCTTCCATTCAGCCGACCCGGGTTCAAGGCCCGGCGGCTTCCCTGAACAAGGAGCAAGCTGGCTCCCGAGAAACCCTTCCAACAGGGAAATAGTTGGCGACGCCATATGACCCTGGCAGTTGGTGCGTCGATAAGCCCCAAAAATTATTATTATTATTATTATTCGTGCAAAACGGTGTCCTCCACGTGGGGGAGGTAGAGGTGTTCCCGATCGAGGGCAAAGGAGCAAATACTTTGGCTGCGTTGGTGGCTGCCCATGCCGTCTACTATCTGCCGTTTAGAGGACCCTGCCGGGTCCTCTTTGAGTTGGTCTACAAAGTGTGGGGATTCCAGGCCCCGCTGAGCAAGGCCGCCGAAAGTATCCGGCGTGAGATATATGGGGTGGGGTAGGTCGGTGAGTGGGACGGAAAAGTCCAGACGGAGTGATCAGTTTTTGTTAAGAGAGCACAGGGCAAAATGTCGTTAAAATTATTGTGTCATTTAATTTAAACGTGATTTCTAGTGCATTTAATTTTACCCTTTCATTGTTCTTAATTGTCATCTACGAGCTGTGATTTTCGTCCTGTCCGTTGTTGTGTTTTGTCTTTGTTTACATGTTTCTTGTGCGTATTTCTATCACGCTATAGCGATAATTTTAATCAAGTGTGACGATGAATGAATCATAAAAATACACCGGATCGTTTTTTTACCACTCTTTCCTTTCCATGAGCAATGGGTTTCAGAACGTTGGATCGTTTTGCACCATGCGAGGATTTTTCTACCCGCGCAATTTTACTGAGGAATAGTTTTGCACCAGATACATTTCACTTTACACCATATAAATTTCACTTTGGATCTTTCTACTCCAGTAGTGTAGAAATATTCCCCAATTACACTTGCATTTGTGTTTTACACCCTTTTACACCGGCGTAGTTTAACTCCAAAATAAAGTGTCGTTTTGGGCACCGTGGAAAGATTCTTCAAAGGGGAATATTACTATACGTGGGATAGTTTTTTATCCCCTGGGTTGCAGTTGTATTCTTCATTTTTACATGCATTCAAGTGTTACACCGGTGTTAAAAAGGGCGTAGAATCACGCCAAAATAAGGTGTCTTTTTGGCACCGTAGAACAATTCTAGTTTTTGGTGTAGTTTGGTTTTCAGTGTACATGTATCCGTATTTCAGTTGCTAAGATGTTCCCTGGCCTCTCCCCTCGAATCCGGAAATGTAAAAAACACTGAAGATTGTCTTCTAGATAATCTTCAGAAGATAATCTTCAGTGTTTTTTTACATTTCCGGATTCGAGGGGAGAGGCCAGGGAACATCTTAGCAACTCATCATCATGCTCCTCGCCGCAGCACTTCAAAACTTATCAACGTTTGTATCCGTATTTCATCTCAAGTGCAGGCTCCCTCCGTTGCGCACTAGTGTTTGTACTCGTAAGCTCCTTTTCAATTGTTATTAACAAAAAATGGTGGCAATCAATAATCTTTTTCGTTCTTCAAGATATGATCCAAGCCAAACTAACCAGCTGCACAAGTTAGGTCACATAATACTCCCTGGTTAGGTTGCACTTGTACTCCTTTCCTTCTCAGCATTCCGGCGATACATATAAACAGCCATATATCGTGGGGATTTGGGATAATAACGGGGGCGTATTTTTCGATGTCGGTGTTGACTTCCTCGATATCTCATCTCCTGATAACATGAAGAGTCACCAGCCTACATCAGTCAATGAGTCATTGAATGGTCGAGGATGGAGAGGGCGTCACTTTTGGGTGGATGAGCCTATCAGGTGGGCATCAAACCCTATCGCAGGGATGCCGATACTCGCATCCTGGGGGAAGCAAAATTTCAACGGGGGGGTGCCATCTGCCTTTCAGGAGGCACTGAGATCCATCGGGGGTCAAGTGCCCCACTGCCCCCCGCCCGCCTTTGATCTGCCAATGCTGGGTTCACTGGATGGAAATGCCGGGGCTCCCAAGCTGGCCCAAGGGCCCTCAGCTGAACTAAGCACCCTGAGTCGGTTTTTCGCAGAGGACTCGTGGCCTTGGTCTTATCTTAAACCAGCCGCACCTGGGCTCTTTTCGTACACACGTCCCCCTGGGGGTCCGATCGGACCCCCTACGATCTCGGGAACCGGAACTGAAAGCGTGCTGGAAGCGCCTTACCTTTTCCTACTCGGGAGCCGAGTTTGAGTCAAATCTGTTGACTCATTATGTCATAGTGCGTCAAAATACGTCAAATTTAGACACATTTAGAGAATCTCTTATAACACGGGAACCATTCAACCCAAAGAAAAACAAAAAGGCACCCATGTGTTCGTCCTAACACAAGGAATTAAATGATATGCGGTATGACCTTGCAAGGTCGAATTATAGCTGTGACCCCATGCCAAGGTCAAATAATGACCTTTCAAGGTAATGTTACACATCATTTAAATTGTTGGGTCATGCTTATTACAGTGACACAAAATATACGGCCGTATCTGGTTTTGATCAAAAGTTATATACATAATTTCGAACACTGTGACCTTTGGTGACTTCTGGTGGCCTTGGTGTTGACGTGATTTCAAAACTGATGATAGCGTGTGGGTTTATCGTTTCAAGGGGTTTCCATAGTAAAGTGGTCAGCCCTGCCGCGCAGCCGACCCGGGCTCAAGGCCCGGCAGCTTCCCTGAACAAGGAGCAAGCTGGCTCTCGAGAAACCCTTCCAACAGGGAAAGAGTTGGCGACGCCATATGACCCTGGCAGTTGGTGCGTCAATAAGCCCCATAAAAATATTATGTTTTCAAGGGGTTTCGAATGCTGCTTAAAAGCTTGATCTAGTTCTTTTAGAAGCTAAGTTACGCCCAGGTTTTGTCAGCCTCATTTGAGAAAAACAGAATCACCTTACTTGAGGCTAAAAATGACACCATAACTTGACCTGGTGTCAATTTTAGTCCTCAGTTTTCAAATGGATCGCTCTAGAGGCCTGCAAGGCCAGGCGTGTCTCATTTGAATCGGCTCAGAAACATAGGCAGATCCAGAGGTAGGCAAAGGGGCACGTGCCCAACCGATCGACCCTCTCAGCGCCCCCTGAAGTAGCCACGGTGCCCCTGACAGGTCGATGGCGCCCCTGAAATGTCGCTTCCCCCAGGATTGGAAAATCAGCGCCCACCGATAGGATTTTGCGCCCATCTGATAGGTTTGCTGGTCAAAAGTGGCGCCCGCCGGGTCGGATGGCGCCCCCCCTCGGGAAGATGTCCTCCCCCAATCGGCAATCCTGGATCCGCCTATGCTCAGAAACATGGGATTTTCCGTACCACGCTGATCAGTCTTGTGAGAAGAGCGACTTCGGGACATGTACGTACCTTAAAGTCGTACCTTCAGCCCCTTTAAGTCGGAGGTGTGGCATGATCAGCGACTGCATAGCGGGTGCCGTTGCATGACCTTATTGCCGCCCCTGGCGATATCCCCTGGCCATAGGCGGATCCAGGATTGGCGATCAGGAGGGAGCACATGGTCAGGGGGTGGCATCCGAAGCAAAGAAGCGTACGGAAAAGATATCATATAGTTCTTGGACGGAAACATTATCAGATTGGCGCCTAATCATATTGTCAGGGCGTTGTTACTCCCTTCTTGAAGTGTGAGGGGAGATGGGCAGAGTGGAAAGCGACATTTCAGGGGGTGTCATCCACCTTTCAGGGAGCGCCGTTGCCATTTCAGGGTCACCATGGCCGATGGGGGGGACAGGTGCCCTCTGTATCCACGTATGCCCCTGGCTTAGTTATCTACCTCTGTTTGATGAGAGGGGCTATGTGTGGTAAAGTCCAACTGCTGTGATCAGTGAAATCTTCTGTACGATAACGCGTGGCAAACTTGGTAGGGTCATAGTGCACCAGCGCCGATGGGGGGGGGACAAATGCCTTCTTGCCCTCTGTAACCACGTATGCCCCTGGCTTAGTTATCTACCTCTGTTTGATGAGAGGGGTTACGTATGGTAAAGTCCCACTGCTGTGATCACGATCAGTGAAATCTTCTGTACGATAACGCGTGGTGGACGTGGAAGGGCTATAGTGCATTGCGATACGAGCGGCGCACATTAATATGGCACCATCCAATCGGACAAAAGAATGGACTTCCAACAGAGGTTGGCATGACATTGGAAAGGGCATGGGAATAAAAAACCGGATGAAATGGGGTGAAATGGGAGATGATATTTTTCCTGGCTTCATTCGGGACTGGACGGAACAAGGGGCTTTTTCTGACAATTTCACAAGAAACAAGGTGAAATAGGACGGAACAGGACTACTATTATATTCAACTTTAGGGTGCAGATTGGGACGGGGAGGTACTACTATCATGATTTATTTTCCGGGATGAAGTGCGAAAAGACACACTTTAGTGGGACAGTACACACTTAAATGGGACAAGACACATTTAAGTGGGACGGGCACACTTAAATTGGACGGGGCACACTTAGATGGGACAGGACACGTTTAAGTGGGACACGACACACTTAAGTGGGACATGACACAATTCAGTGGGACAGGACAAACTTAAGTGGGACAAGACATAGTTAAGTGGGATGGGCACGCTTAAATGGGACGGGGCACTCTTAGATGGGACAGGACACGTTTAAGTGGGACACGACACACTTAAGTGGGACATGACACAATTCAGTGGGACAGGACAAACTTGAGTGGGATGGGACATACTTAAGTGAGAAGGAGCCGGGTGGATGGGTAGCCCCATGCTGCCCCACAATTCCAATCCAACTAGTGTCAGTTTCTCAAACTTTTACAGAGGACCAGAGAAGGGGAACGACACTCATGGCTCAAGCCAGCGCACTTTATAAGGTGAAAGGGCACTCTTGTTTTCTTTATCGGGCACTTTTGATTCCCGTCTTGCACAAAATCAAAATATAGAATTCTAAAACGGCCTCCAGAGAGATATATTTCCCGCAAGAGCATGAGCGTCGGAAAGGGGCGGGGACAGGGGGCCCTGGCTCCTCACTTTTTGGAAAAACATTTCTTGATCTCGATTGCAAGAGTTCATACGCTCCCAAGTCAATCAACTGCCCGTGCCCACGCACCAGCGGCCGCGCCAACTAGGGCTGATAATCCCGGGATCGGGATCCCGGGATCCCGGGATTGTGTTAATCCCGAATCCCGGGATTACTTATTTCTGAATCCCGGGATCCCGATATTTTCCAACAATAAAAGTAACGTGGAAAGCGTCGTTGATAGTAATAAAAAACATTATAGAATCCAACAACATGCTACAGCGTTGTTTTATGCTTAATATTTTACCTACCTGAAATGTTCAAACACAAGCAAAAGCCAGGCTCTCCCTTCTGCATGTAGGTAGATTATACCTGGCATCGCTTCACAGTTCACACTGTGTCGGTTTGTCTGTTCGAGCTCGAGTCTGAAAAGTAAAATTTTTTTTAACGACCCTAACGAGACATGCATCGCGATCGAAAAGAACCAGACGCATGGCTTTAATATATTACAATTGACCCCTGGGGTGTCACAACTGACCCTTGATGGGGTCAAATGTAACATTTGAAGGAAGTATTTCAAAGCCAAGTTATGTAGCTATGTACTAGCCAAGCAAAGACCAATCAATGTTTTTATTTTGGTATAGTGCTACATCTGCCAGATAGCCAAAATGTCAAGGCTGCTGAAAAAGGCTGATGAAAAGTTTTCTGGCACAAAGCATTGCCCTTCCTGAAGCAGAAAAGTAGGAATCGTGACAGTTGACCCCGGTCTCCCCTATCAACTTTACAGAAAAAGTAATGCAACGATCTCACTCTAAATTTCACATATGCTACCAACACAATAATAATAAATGGGCTAAGCACTTCACACCAGTAACCAGTCTGTCGCGCTTTGACTACCTGTGTCCCGCCTAATCCACGAACGAGCTCTGAGCGCTGACAACCGACCATGTCTGAAATGAGAGCATCATGAAGTGCCACGGTACTGGCTGGCGGGGGCTTCTGGTCGGATAGAAAACGATGTTTGATTGGTTTTAGGCTATTTCCTGCGTTATGGTTAGTTAAATTAATGCTGAGGCCACTTAGCCGGGATTTCCAGCAACTACTTGCTTTGTTACGTTTTTTCACGATGGAGTAGACGGCTACTGATGGTAGTTTTTTAATACAATTTTTCTGGATTGTCGGTTTGGGACGAGCAATACAACAAACTTATCATTAACGGGTGGTATTCTGTTTTATTATCGTTAGGTCAGTTTTTTATTAAGTTTTAAGCAAGACTTGTCTTTTTACTGGGGGCCAATTTCCCGGCATTGGGGTGGGGGGGGGCATTTCGGCCGACGGGGGGGGGCAATTGGCCCCCAGTTAACATGCTAAAAATGACCTGGGACAGATGCATGCTTCCGAAGTAGTTGTAGATGCAGAAGCGATGGACGTTGATGATCCTCAGCCAGCACAGTCGCTTCAATCGATGCTTCAACAGGCTCTAGATAAGACAACAGTTCCAGAGCCAGATCACAGTTCAAGCGCGTCCAGGCTAAGTCTCTCCAATCCTTCGCTTATGACCAAGGCCATTAGGAAAGAGTTGGAAAACCTGCCTGCCTCTGGAAGAACGGTTATGATAGCTCTGTCCTACAGCTGGCTCAAGGACATAGTCCCTACGAGTGTTGACTCGGAACGTGTGTTTTCAACTGACGGGAATATCGTCACTAAAGAACGGTCGAGTCTCGGCGACAAAGCCGTTGATGCCCTTTGCTTCATCAAGTGGTACTATCGTGGCAGGTGACTTGTGTGACCAGGATACAATAGGCCGGGTCACAATAGGTAAATACCTCTATTGTAATATGACTAGAAATATAACCAAGAGATATATATTGTCAATATCATTCATATGTCTTTATTTGTTTGGGGAGCAGAACATTTTATTCTGCTTAATGTCCATATGAATTTTTATGTACTTCCCGCATAGTGTAAATAGTATGCTATGGGTTATATTTGACAAGAAATATTTACTATGCTGTTAAGAATACGCCACATACGTTATCTAAAGCAGACAAGTGTTTTCGACATGTTTATTGAAAAAATTGCCCAAGCCCGGGATCCCGGGATATCCCGGGATTGAGGGTCGATGAATCCCGGGATCCCGGGATTGCAAAAATGTCCCGGGATTATCAGCCCTAGCGCCAACGACGGCCGGGCGCGCCGGGCGGCCGATTTTTGCACGCATGGCGTCATTCTAGGGCTGATTACACATTGATAAACTCTAGACCGCAAAAACTATTTACTTAACTAAATAGAGTATATATAGGTGTACCTTTTTGCTTTTGATTCTTTTAACGTGAATTGCTGGCCACACTTTGAAAATTGTTGGAAGAAAAGGCCAAAACATCTCTACAAACCTTGAAAGTTTCGACTGAAAAACGAGATGCTCCAACTTTAGGTGTTACCTACTTAGTCTCACCCTGTATCATTTGAAGCTAAGAAATGAAAGTTAATGCCAAAAATAATCATTGTATATCACCATGTTTTGATGCAATGGGGGATTTTCAGGATTGTCTTCAATTTATAACTCCGAAACCATACGTCTGGAGAAAGAAATAATCTCAGATCAGGATTCCACGCTCCTGACAACCCATTGGACGAAACTGGAGCGAAATATGTTACTATGCTATGCAGGGGCGTGGTTGGTCTGTGCTGGAACGCCCCTATAGCTTATAAATGTCTTTAGAAGCATGCCAGTGGCATTTTGCAGAGCCTCAAGTACAGTGTAGAGCATGTTATGGATTTATATCTGAATGCATACCCAATCGAATCCACCCCATATATTAGACAGGATTGGATTGACCACACATCTCGGGTATTCTAGAATCGAGATGAGCTTTTGGACCCATTTTGGAATAGGTGTTATATTTTGTCGGATATGGATCGAATTTGGATTGAAAATCAATGGATTGTATTTTGAATTTGAAATTTGGAATAAAAATACATTTTGAAATCAAAATGGATTGCCTTTGATATTTCGAATTTGGATTGACAATCATAGTGTGCACAAACGGATTGGCTGGCATTCGGTGGAGAAACTTCGGATATGAAGCGGATTAGATGGCAATCTTCAAGATGTACTCTATGATGTACTCTACAGTCTATTATGTGCTCATGGTGTATGGCCGTGAAGTACTCTAGTCCAAGAGAGGCGCGCCGGTTACAAGTGAATCAACCGGTATCGCAGTGTTTCACGCAGTTGATTTTCTACAGCACGCAGTTGACTGCACGTGCTCCATCTCACGGCGCTCCTCCTTGCCGGTAAGTGGCGCTAGGCGAGTTTATGCCAGGTTGCTAAATCTCCCTTGTGAGTCGTTTCAGAGCCATTTCTAAGCTAACTGCATCACCCAATAGTTTGGTTTACCCCGAAGTTATCTCCCACAATGGGCATCAAACATGCCCAGCGGTCTTTGACAACACAAGCGGGATTGTAGCTGGCGTAGGGGGAAACTAGGAAACCGACCGAAATAAAGACTTTCCGATATGACTGAGCTGCAGTGGCGGATATAACCAGTCGCTTTGGGAGGGGCAAAGTCGAAAGGCAAAAAAAACGTCACGCAGTCCATAATTGCGCTTTAATATGACTGGCCGGTAAAATTGTGGGTATTGGAGGCGAAAAAAGTGAAATCTGATTTCAGGATACTTTTTTCCTGTCCAATTTTTGTATTTGTATTTCCACCTGGTTCTGTTTGAAGTTGAGGGTTGAAACACCAAAATCTTGTTTTTGAGCTAAAAAGGAGTGGGGGAAAAAGAAGGTCGATCGCTTGGGGGGCAAAAACACAGATTTGCCCCGAGCTTTTCCGTTTGGGAGAAAAATGCCTTTTTGCCCCCTGGATCCGCCACTGCTGAGCTGTACGTTTCCTTCAAGCTCTAGAAACGGAAAAACTGCTCCCTTACCACCAGGGACTAGCAATCAGAGGAGGGTGCCACTCAGGAACATCACCACCATGGGGCCCTTGGTGGCCATGATCCCCATGCAAATTTCGGAGGTCCCTCACTTGATTCAGGAGGCCTCTTTTGGTACTTAGAGTCTGGAATAGCCCCTTGAGTATCAAAGAGCCTAGCCCCTCTGTTTGTAAATGACGCCTCCTAATTAACCTATGCAGTATAACCGATTAGTTATAAAAAAGGACTCTACTTAAAAAGGAGGCCCCTAAACCGCCCACATAGGCGGTCCCTTTACTTTTAAAGCAGCAAGTCCATAGACAGCCTATCCAGAAGACCCCTTTACCTTTAAAGGAGGCCTCTAAACGATTAACACAAGAGGCCACTTACTTATAAAGAAAGCTCCTAAATAACCCACAAAATGGAGGCCCGAAAGCTTAGAGGCCCCATTCTGAACCAGAGATGGAAAGAAATCCGTGGTGACACCTCTGGCGCCGCTTAACTATTTTTTATCGTTCCTTCCACCAGGGGCGTAGCCAAGGGGGGCGGCAGGGACAGCCGCCCCTCCCTGAGGGGTCGAAGGGCCCCCCTGAGGACACGAGGCGCGCGAAGCGCGGCTCGCCCGCACTATGCTCTGTGGCGAAATTTGGCATTTTATACCAGACAGGCCCCTCTTAAGCCCTCTTCAGCGCTCTATTCTGTAAAAAAGTACGGGACGGCCGCCCCGCTCAGGCTCTCACCAGTCAGTTGCCAGCCGACCTGTACGTCGGGTAAACTATTGAGCGCTGGAGCGTCTCAGGGGAACCGATCCCAAGCCTGGACATGCACTGCCACTATATGCTTCTGAGCAGCGCACCGGAGCCCATCGCTCTACCAACTGAGCTACCGGGGCGGCATATATGCGGTAGTATATATTTTTTGGTAGCAGTAGTATATATTTTGGTAGTATATTGAGTCCGCTACCCGCTACTCCGCTATTTTTGGTCATAGAAACCACTACCACTTTCGAAGAAGATGGGCACTGACAGGTAATCAGTTACGGTCAGACAGAGAAGAGGAGGGGGGAGGGCAGGGCACTGGTGGGCAGTCAGATGCGGCCGGAAAGGGCATGTCAGAAGGGAGGGCAGGGCACTGGTGGGCAGTCAGATGCGGCCGGAAAGGGAATGTCAGAAGGGAGGGCAGGGTGCTGATGGGCAGTCAGATACGACCGGAAAGGGCACGTCAGAAGAGAGGGTGGGGCGCTGGCTGATAGGCAGAAACGACCGCAAAGGGCATGTCAGAAGAGAGGGTGGGGCGCTGGTTGATAGGCTGATAGAGACGGGCAACTACGCAGGTTTGGGTGGGCTGTAAAATGTGGCATTAAATATTTGGATACGGACAAGTAAAATGCAATTGAGGGGACAGGGCATATCGTTTGAACTGTGATCGCTAGTATCTACAATTATAGGTAAAAATATCACCCGTGGGCCCTTGGCCGTTCACTGGTGGGGACATCATTAGGGACTGGTAGGAAAAATTCCCACCAGTTAGTAGCTTAAAATATGCCCTGGCACGTGGATTTTAAAGATATCCAAGCAGTACAAGTTTGTCCACGCCGAACGCGCGGCGGGGATGGGGCAGAGGTCCAGGGGCGTCATCACGGATTTTTTCCATGGGGGCTCGGATGGAAGGGGCTTCTATCCCTGGTTCTGAGAAGTCCCCTTAGTTTTGGGGGCCTGTATTTGGTATTTAATTTAGGGGTTTTCTTTATAAGTAAAGGGCCTCCTTTATAAGTAAAAGCGCCTCCTCCTAAATCATTTAGTGGGCCCCTTTTAAACGTAAAGGATCTCCTCGAAAAACCGTTTCGGGGACTTCCTTTATAAGCAATGAAGCCGCCTATGTGGACGGCCGAGGGGTCGTCCAAGTTGAGGGGTCCCCTAGGTAGGCCGTTAAGGGGCCTGCTCTAGATCTAATGGGGACTCCCGCACATGGGCGTAAAATGTCTGTCTTTTTCGACGCGCTCTAAAACCCAATGATTGACCTCCTGCATGATGCCAATTAGCATATGGGCCTCCTGCATGGGCCAATTAAGCCTCCTTTATAAGCTGGGAGGCTAGGGTCTTCGATACTCAAGGGGCGATTCAAGACCTAAAGGATCAAAAGGGACCTCCTGAGTCAAGTGAAGGACCTACAAAAATCGATTTGGTTATGACCCCCATGGTGGCATTCGAGGTCTGCCTACACCATGACTGATAATTTTTTTCTATTTACTCCATGATTCTGATGAAGGGCTAAGCCCGAGTATACAATCATCAGTGTTTTTTTACATCCGGATTCGAGGGGACAGGCCAGTGAACACCTTATCAACTCTACCCTTGGGTTTAAATTTCGAAGGAAATTCGGATTTGATATCGAATATCGATGGTTACAGGATTTCGGCGAGTCCATGGTCAATGTTATAATATTCAGATGGTAAAAACATGTCATTTCAATGGCAATAAGTTGCCATAGTGACTATATTTGCGTTCTGAGAGATTTAAAGGAAATGTAGATAGTTGGCTTAATGCCGGCCCCTGAAGCAAATTTTGAACCTAGAGCGAAGTCATGGCACAAGGAAAGTAGCGAATAAAATAAAAAACTCTTCAGAAATTCAGTCAATTCGAATACTAATTTCGTAGCACTGCAAGACCATCCTAAGAATTTTGTTTTTGATGACTTTCCCATCAGAAGCTCACGAATGAGCGTGCCAGTTTCTCAACAAAATATGCAGCCATTTCTGCTCTTGAATTGGCCTGCTGCCTTCCAAGTTACGCACTTTTCGCACCTGGTCAGACACAGACTGTTTTTCTCGGGTGGCCTGTTCTGGTCGCGTCATACCGGTATTGGAATTGGACAGGTACAGTCTCCAACGCCATATCCCTGATGAATTGGACAGGTACAGTCTCTAACGCCATATCCATGGACTGAGGCCAGTAGATTGTTGAAAACAACCCCTTGAACCAAAAACATTTTCTGTCAGAAAACTGGCATTCGGAGGCTTTGAGAGAAGCCCAAAGGCAAAATTGAGTAGAGCTATCATCGCCGATTGTGAAATCCACTCATTTTGCATAGTAGCGTTTAAACTTCGCTGTTGGGGCTTTTTGTTCTAGATGAGGCTTGCCTGTGTCCCAGTTTCCGACTGAAATCGAATATCTTCCCAGTCTTCCCATTTCCCCCCCTGGTCCTGGTTTCAAAAACAAAACCCCCAAAACTATCCCCAACCTTTTGCCAACCTTTTAATTTTTTTTTTTTTTTTTTTTTATTATATCTTTTTACATAAGGGTTGATTAAAGCGCATTATTTGCGTATATATAATAAAAAAATAATATAATATTTTTTTTTATAATTTTTTTATGTTTTTAACTACACATTTTATTTATTTTTACTTCTTTTAAAAAAAGAAAGCCTCACACAAAACCAAAAAACAGCAATAAAATAAAAGTAAGAGGTGGGCAGGGAGGGAAACAATTTTTTTAAATTTTATTTGGGGGGGGGGGGGGTTTTTGGGGGGGGTGTTAAATCCCCCTTCTTTTTTTTTTTTTTTTTTTTTTTTATTGTTTTGGGGTCCTGGGGTTTGTTTTTTTTTTTCTTTTTTTTGGTTGTGTTTGTTTTTGTTTTTTTGTTTTTTTTCGCTCTTTATTTTTTTTTTAAGTCAGGTTTTTCGCAATCCCTGGTTGGTGAGTTGGCGGTTTTTCCCCCCCTGAAACCGACCCAGAGTTTGACAAAGAAGGAGCTCACATTGTTCGTGAAAACCCCTTTCGAAAGATATCCTACCCTGTTCAGCAAAATAGAAAAGAATGGGCTCTGCATTCTTGCTCAGACACCGAAAAACGCAACAGAAAATTTCGGATTGCAAAAAAGGTGCCAAACTAGGATTTTGTGAATTAAATGTTTCAAATCTACGCACGAGGCTATCATGCGATAAAAGAACCGGATTACCATGAGGGGTGTGGCGGGGGGGTTTAGGGGGGGAAAACAAAGGAAAAAAAAAAAAAAAACCCACGCAGCGCAAATATTATTTAAATTTATTTTTTTTTTTTTTTTTTGTTTGTAGGGAGGGGAAAAGAAAAAAAAAAAAAAGTTTAAAAATTTGAAATAAGGAAATTTTTTTTTTTTTCAAACCCAAATATTTTAATTAAATTTAACTAATTCTGTTTGAAGTTGAGAGTTGAAGCACCAAAATCTTGCTTACAAGCTAAAAAGGAGAGGGGGGGAGGGGGGGGGGGGTGGTTTGGGGGGGGAAAAAAAATAGTTTTTTTGCGCTTTTCTTTTGGGGGGGGGGCTATTGCTTTTGCCTCCCATGGATCCGCCACTGACCATGAGAAACAAGACAACATTGGATTGGTGGTCTCGTCAATTCCTCATACAGAGAAGATGATCATTATGCGCCCCTTTAGCAAAAATATTCTGCCAAAATTATGCGGTTGACTTTGTGTACTGTCTTTAACCCGAAAATATGTTGTGATTAATTTGCTTTTGTTTTCCACAACCATGAAGTATTAACTTGATCGAAAATTTGCGAGTTTCACGTTTTTGAAAAACCTTTCAGAGGGCGCATTTACGAAAAGGGGTTCTAAAATGCGCCCACCGAGGTTCATAAATGCGCCCGGGTTTAAGCCTGTAGGATACGACTGTGAGTGACTATTTAATTTTATTAGAAATCTTTGGAGATGTCAAAGAGAAGTCTGCGTAAGCATACTAGTGGACGATGATAGCATAGTTCAGAAATTCCAGTGGCATGCAAAGAGTAGAAAATCGTTCCTAGAAAGAGTCTATGAGAAGCAGTTCATATAAGTCGATGGTTTGTTCTGCTATACGTTCCTATCACTCCCAAATTAATTAATTTCCAGAAAAATATCAGTTGACAGACATTGTACTTTCGCTGAAGGCCAGGGCAAGGATCCAACGATCAAACAGCACTGTTTCCGCTGAGCAACAGCGAGCAACGAGCTCATTCACAACAGAAATCACACGTAAACCCATTTGACGTTGATCCGCCGGAGCACACGTCGTGACAACCCGTTGTACGTATTCCTCACACCTCAGCCAGAGCTCAGATTTTCTGCTTACCCCTTCCTCACAAAGCATGCAAATATCAGAAGCCTCACGTCTCCATCTCAAAGACATCTTTGCCCTTTTCTCTCTGTTATGGTTTGCCTTATCTTCCAGCAAACTCTTCATCACAGGCTCGAGCTTCAAATCTCAGATTTAATTGTACTTCTTGAAGCTGGCGGGAAGATCGGGACGGTATTGTTTAATCCTTGCCCCACAGGGAGGGGGCAAGGATTGAACTACATAAAAAAGGATTAAACATCGCCCCCAACATCGATGGCCCCCAAAGGTTTTGAGCGCTCTACTATAGGTACATTTCAAGCCGATCGATTTGAAACCTTCTAAATTTGATACCCTTCCAGGGTCTACAAAATGTATATCCGGCATTTCTTATATCTGATGATATGAGGTCAGTTCACGAGGTCACCTCTTCCATTAAAAAACGTGGGAAAATCGATCTTTTGATCTATGAGTCACAAAAATTATTGCAAATGCTCATATTTCTCAGAAAGGCATTCTTCACCACCCTTTCACGGATCTCAGGGGCGATATTTGCCCTTTGATGTATCTGCGGTCATGCAAAATTTTGAAGATTTCTTTTGACCTAATAGTGCTGAATTAAACGCCATTGTGTATGTGTCGTCACTGGCTTTATGGCGATATCAATTTAACCGCGCCCCACCGGGGAAGCCCGGCGCCCCTTGCCCCACCGGGGCCCCGGTGGGGCGGGGCCATCGATAGCCCCCCTTAACTCCGAAATATGGGCGTTAGCGACCTGCAAAGTGCAATAGGCTCGCGTGAATTCGTAAGAAATTATTCGCATGTTTTAGTGCTCAGGGTCAATGGTTTGACCTCCAGAGGTCAAATTAGGTCAAGATCGGCTATTTTCACTCAAATATGCAATGATTAAGCAAACTGGTCATACTCTTATATCATTAGAGCTATTGAGGCCTGGTAAAGTACATTTGATAGGAAATTGCCAGTACTTTTTCCGTTATGTGGAACGTTAAGGCCTCCCGCCAGTTGTTTGACTCCAGGAGGTCGCCTCGTGACGCAATATGACCTGAGGTCACGAAAGGTCACAAAGTGATCTTACTGTATATTAAATGAAAGCCAGTGACAAGACAAACACGATGGTGTTTGTTTCACCGCTCTAGCTAATTAGGTCAAAGTTATTGTCAAAATATGTTTGTGACCCCTGGTGACTTGGATGACCTTGGAAAGTCTAAGGGTAAATATGACCCCCTAGGATCCGTAAAAGGTGTCCAAAACGCTGTTCTGAGCAGTCTGAGTATTTGCAATCATTTTTGTGGCTTTTATATCATGAAACAGCTTTTTCCCCATGCTTTTCCAATGGGAGAGGCCGCCTCGTGACCTGACCTCAGGGCCGAAATCGAAAATCCCGGATATACCCTTGTAGACCCTGGAAGTCATGAGTTGAGGAAGTTTCAAATCGATCGACTTTGAAATGTGGCTCTTACATGAGCTCTAAAGTTGAAGTGAGGTGACTTTGGTTGACCTGGTCTGGTGGCCTGACCTGGGTGCCCAGTGTAAAAATTTCAGGGATGATGGAAAATGATGCAGTGAGAGGTAGAGGCCCTCAAGCCGCGGTGCTGCGCCTCGTCGTTTTTCGCTATCCCGGAAAAACCTTAGGGCATCGGTGGCCCCCGGTAGGGAGCGTTAAGACATTCCATGATCTCAGGCCATGTTCCGTCAACCAATGGCAAAGAGTTCATTATGTTCAGATAAGTGGAGAAAACCCTGGAAGTTTTCTTATAACATTTACATTACAGACTCAATATCTCGAATGGCAGTGAGTTATGCCCAGGTTTCTTAACACGCGCATTGACGGGGTCTGAGCCCCTTCGCATTGACGGGGGCGGGTACCCGCCCCCTAAGATCTCGAAAACCACGTTGGGTAGCGAAAAACGTAAACGGCGTTGGGCTGCCCATCCACTTCTCCATCGAAACATTTGAACCATTTTTTGTCAGGTCACATTTAAGGTCGATGAGCGGTCAACGGCATGCCGGTCATGGATAACATGAAATTCAGTTTTCGGCCATTAGATCTGACCAAGTACAGATAGAGCAAAACGACTGAACTATGCGAATCCTCTTAGCAAGTCGAATCGAATGATATATAATTTGACCTTGCTCGGTCAAATCAAGGATTTGACCTGACCTGAGATCAGGCCAGGTCAAATTATATAAAGTGCATACCATTAGAACGCAAAGCCCAGGCGAGTCTAATGCAGCTAAAATAAATGATCTATCACCTCGTTACTAAGTTATTCCGTAAAATCATTCCATGTATTTCCTATGGAGAGGTCATGCCTCGTACCTGACATTAGGTCATCGATATAGAAATACCGGAACATATTTTAGAGAACTCGGTGGGGCCATTATGTGATGTGAGTTTCAATCGGATAAGTTAACCCCTGCTCCGACTTATGCTATCTTAAACGTTTTTTTGAGGTCAGGTCACTGACCGAGATGACCTAACTACCAAATGTTCACAGAGTTGTAAAATGATGAGGAAAAGGTATACAAGTACGGCGGCGCTACGCGCCGCCGTTTTTCTATTTTTCCGAAAAACCCGAGGGTGGGTACCCACCCGCGTAAATGAGCGTGTTAAGCATAGCATATTTTAGTGCAAATAGTATATCATGACCCAAATTGAGCTCTGGAGGTAAAAATTGACCTGAGTGCTTAAACACATGAAGTAAGCCCGTACTGAATTCACACGGCTTTCAGCACACTTTTGCAGATTTGCGCTGACCATCATATTTTCGGAGAGAGGGGCCATTGATGGTCGCGGCGGGCGACTGATTTCCTATCCCAACTGCCCCGGTGGAATAAGCAGCACCTATACCACGAATATCATCAATGGCTACCTATGATATTCGTGGTATAGGTGCTGGGTTAATTCCACAACGGGGCAGTTGGGATAGGAAATCAGTCGCCCGCCGCGACCATCAATGGCCCCTCTCTCTCCGAAAATATGAAGGTCAGCGGAAATCTGCAAAAGTGTGCTGAAAGCTCGTTGAATTCAGCGCGGGTTTACTTCGCTTTACGTTTAAGCACTCAGGTCAATTTTTTACCTCCAGAGCTCGATTTGGGTCATGATATCTTATTTGCACTAAAACATGCTCTGCTGTAACAACGCGCATTGGACGAGGGGTGGATGACTACCCGCCCCTCGGGTTTTTCGGAAATGGGAAACGGCAGCGCGTAGCGCCGCCGTACTTGGTATACCTTTTTCCTCATCATTTTTACAACTTCTGTGAACATTTAAAGGTAGGGTCATCTCAGTCAGAAATGACCCGACCTCAAAAAATGTTTAAGATAAAGCATAAGTCGGAGCAGGGCCAACTTAATCGATTGAAACTCACATCACACAATGGTCTTACCGAGTTCTCTAAAATATGTTCCGGTATTTCTTGTATCGATGACCTAAGGTCAGGTACGAGGCATGACCTTTCCATAGGAAATACATGGGAAATGTTTTTTGCGGAACAACTCGTAGTAACGGATGAGTAATAGATCATTTATTTTAGCTGCATTAGTTTCGCCTGGCTTTGCAGTTCTAATGGTATGCATTTTCTATAATGTGACCCCCTGGCCTGATCTCAGGTCAGGTCAAATCATCGCGATTTTGACCGAGCAAGGTCAGAATTATATATCATCTGGATTCGACTTGCTAGAAAGAGGATTCGCAGTTCAAGTCGTTTTGCTCTCTATCTGCCCCGGTCAGATGTAATGGCCGAAAACTGAGATTTTACATGTTATCCCTATGACGGGGCATGATTTTGACCAGCTCGTGACCTTAAATGTGACCTGACAAAAAATGGTTCAAATAAGTTTTCGATGGAGAAGTGGATAGCAGCCCAACGCCGTTTACTCTCGTTTTTCGCCACCTACCGTGGTGTTTTCGAGGAATCATAGGGGGGCGGGTACCCGCCCCCCGTCAATGCGAAGGTGGCGCAGACCCCGTCAATGCGCGTGTTAAGAAACCCTGGGCATAGCTCGCATGCCATTCGGAGATAAAGAGGTCTGCAATAATATGTAAATGTTATGAGAAAACTTCGAGGTTTTCTCCACTATCTGGGAGCATAATGAACTCTTGCCATTGATCTGACGGAACATGGCCTGAGATCATGGAGATGTCGCAACCCTCGCCTTCACCGGGGGCCATCGATGCCCCTAAGGTTTTTCCGGGATGGCAGAAAACGACGAGGCGCAGCACCGCGGTTGAGGGCCTCACCTCTCACTGCATCATTTTTCCATCATCCCTGAAATTTACCCTGGGTCACCCAAGGTCAAATACCACTAGACCAGGTCAACCAAAGTCACCTCACTTGAACTTTAGAGCTCTGTAAGGAGCTACATTTCAAAGTCGATCGATTTGAAACTTCATTCACTTCATGACTCTGGCAGGGTTCAAGGTGCATATCCGGGACTTTTCGATTTCAGGCTCTGATTGGGTCACGAGGCGACCTTCTCCCATTGGCTGGGCGTGGGAAAAAGCTGTTTCATGATATAAAGCCACAAATGATTGGCAATAATTCAGACCGCTCAGAACAGCGTTTTTGGATTACCACGGATCCTGTGGGTCATATTTACCTCAGACTTTCGCCAAGGTCATCCAAGGTCACCAGGGTCACAAACAGTATTTTGACAATAACTTTTGACCTAATTGCTAGAGCGGTGAAACAAACACCATCGTGCTTTGTCTTGTCACTGGCTTTCATTTAATATACTAGCAAGGTCACTTTGTGACCTTTCGTGACCTCAGGTCATATTGCGTCACGAGGTGACTCCTGGAGGTCAAACAACTGGCGGGAGGTCTTAACGTTCCAATATAACGGAAAGTACTGGCAATTTCCTATCAAACGTACTTTACCAGGCCTCAATAGCTCTAATGACATAAGAGTTATGACCAGTTTGCTTAATCATTGCATATTTGAGTGAAAATAGAAGCCGATCTTGACCTAATTTGACCCTGGAGGCTTCAAACCATACATTGACCTGAGCACCAAAACATGCGAAATAATTTCACTTAATTCACGGGAGCTTTCTATTGCACTTTGGTGATTCGCGCCAACGCCCATATTTTCGGAGTTAGATGGGGCTATCGATATCTCTGCCCTCACCAAATTCCCGGTGGGCGAAGGTGGCGCGGGACCCCGGGTGGGGCGCGGGTTAAATTGTTATCGCCATAAAGCCAGTGACGACACTACACAATGGCGCTTAATTCAGCAATTAATAGGTCAAAAGTAATCTTCTAAAATTTTGCACGACCGCAGATACACTGCATGTACAACATCGTCCTTATGATCCCGCAGCGGCAAGTAAATGAACGCCTCCGGAGAAATATGAGCATTTGCAATAATTTGTGTGACTCATAGATCAAAAGATCGATTTTCCCAATGCTTTAATGGAAGAGGTGACCCCGTGAACTGACCTCATATCATCAAATATAAAAATGGGGGATATACATTTTGTAGACCCTGAAGGGTATCAAATTTAGAAGGTTTCAAAATCGATCGGCTTGAAATGTACCTATAGTAGAGCGCTCAAACCTTTGGGGGCCATCGATGTTGGGGGCGATGTTTAACTTTTTTATGTAGTTCATTAACTTTGCCCCCGCCCTCCCTGTGGAAGGATTAAACAATACCGTCCTTGATCTTCCCGCCAGCTTCAAGAAGTACAATTAAATCCGAGATTTCAGCCTCCTGAGCTCCGTGACAAAGAGTTTGTCAAGATAAGGCAACCATAACAGAGAGAAAAGGGCAAAGATGTCTTTGAGATGGAGACCTGCGCAGGCTTCTGATATGTGCATGCTTTGTGAGGAAGGGTAAGCAGAAAATCTGAGCTCTGGCTGAAAGAGTAATGCCGCACAACGGTTGTCACGACGTGTGCTCCGGCGGATCAACGTCAAATGGGCTTACGTGTGATTTCTGCTGTGAATGAGCTCGTTGCTCGCTGTTGCTCAGCGGAAACAGTGCTGTTTGATCGTTGGATCCCCTGCCCTGGCCTTCAGCGAAAGTACAATGTCTGTCAACTGATATTTTTCTTGGAAATTAATGGACCTGGGAGTGATAGGAAACGTATAGCAGAACAACCATCGACTTATCTGAACTTCTTCTCATAGACTCTTTCTAGGAACGATTTTCTACTCTTTGCATGCCACTGGGATTTCTGAACTATGCTATCAATGTCCACTAGTATGCTTTACGCAGACTTCTCCTTGACATCTCCAAAGATTTCTAATAAAATTAAATAGTCACCACAGTCGTATCCTACAGGCTTAAACCCGGGCGCATTTATGAACCCTTGCGGGAAGCATTTTAGAACCCCTTTTTCGTAAAATGCGCTCCCCGGGTGGTTTTTCAAAACGTGAAACTCGCAAATGTTTGATCAAGTCAATACTTT